>VWYK01014393.1:0-20159 GCA_013399775.1 Semnornis frantzii | reverse complement strand
CATTCTATGAATCTGTAAGTCTGAGCATGGGCAAGTGCAGAAGCAGTGATCTCACGTTGGCCTTTTGAAGCACCCTCAGGACAAGGCTGGGTAGAAGCCTCTCATTCCACCTGCCCAAGGCAGTAACTGCACCCCGCAGTGCCCTGTAATGCCTCCCTTTGATTGCTGCCTCACAGACACTGCTGCCATGCAGAGGCCTGCCTGTAAGGCAGCAAGAAGCAATCCCACAGGTCCCACATCCCAGCTTTCAAATGCTCAACAAATGAACTCGTGGCTGTGCCACCAAAGCTTCCACACCAGTTGTGCCCAGCCAGCACTCAGTCCTTGCCCAGGTGAGTGTCGGAGCCCCTGGTTTTCTGTACTAGAGCAAGCAGAGCCACCTTACCAGCACTTTGTAAGCAGCTGCTCATCATTTAATTTTACAGATGCCAGATGCCAAAGTTACCTCCAGCATTCACCCTGCTCATGTCTCCTTCCCTGCTCCTAATTGCATTTTGCTCTGAGTGGGGAAAAAAGGGTTCCCGAGCAGGACATTTCAGTCGCTTCCAGTTACATCCAAGCCTGGGTCTGCACCCACATGTCTGCGTGTGCTAAGCCTCCACGTGCTTCAAGACAGCAAAAAGCACTCTGCAGGCTCTGCTGAGCTGAAATGCCTGCGAGCAAAACATCCCAGGGCTTGTTTTGCACTGTCACGAGCTGTAATGGCAGTGACCAGCAAGCGTACAGGCGCTGAGGCACCACCAGAAGAAGGAAAAGTTTGCTTTGATATCCAACACTTTGTTCCAGAGTATAAAAGGGACTTTGAGCACTTCCCTTTCCTGCCAGACAGCAGAGAGTGACTGGAGGAACCTCTGCAGAGCTCTTCTGTGATTTACTCTTGTTGTTACAGTGCCATAATGACCCACAGATACTGTCACTGGAGCAACATGACCTTTTCCCGCTTGGCACATGCTGCTGTCAAATTATTTACTGGTTGCATATTATGAAGGGATAATTATCCTGTCAAGTTCCCCACAGACAGAAAAGGCATTTCCATTTCTAGCCAAAGATTTGGATTATAGTGCCAGGCAATGCAGCAGCTAAAGGAATCGGAATGGTTTGGGTTGGAAAGGACCTTAAAGATCATCCAGTTCCAACTCCCCTGCCATGGGCAGGGACACCTCCTACCAGCCCAGGTCACTCAAGGCCTCATCCAACCTGGACTTGAACACCTCCAGGGAGGAGACATCCACAGCCTCCCTGGGCAACCTGTGCCAGTGTCTCACGACCCTCACTGGAAAGAATTTCTTCCTCATCCCCAGTCTCATTCTCCCCTCTTCCAGCTCAAAGCCACCGTCTCTTGTCCTGTCACTCCCAGCCTTTGTCAAAAGTCCCTCCCCAGCTCTCCTGCAGCCAGCTTCAGGTACTGGGAGGCTGCTCTAAGGTCTCTCTGCAGCCTTCTTTTCTCCAGGCTGAACAGCCCCAGCTCTCCCAGCCTGTCCTCATAGGGGAGGTTGTGCAGGCTTCTGATCATCTAGGTGGCCTCCTCTAGACCCCCTGCAGCAGTTCCATGTCCCTCTTATGCTGAGGGCACCAGAACTGGATACAGTGCTTCAGTTGGGGTCTCATAAGAGCAAGAACTTCAGTGCCACTTCTTTCAGTGTCCATTTGTGTTCATTTTGTATTTCACTGACTTCAGGTGCTGGAGGCTTTGGGCGTTTGAGGGACTCTCTGTCTTTTCTGGAAGCTGTTCTGCTACTGCACTGCACAGATCACACTGTGCCTGCAATGAAATCACAGGGTCCTTACACACTATCTCCTTCTACAGAATTTCATCCCTTCCTCCTGTCTTTGCTTCCTTTTTTTTTATGCAACAGTAACTGCTCAAGCTCTTGATATTGTTTCTTTGATGGCCACTCCTGCCTTGTGCTGCCTCTTCTTCACAGCAAGCCTGCACGACACAAAACTGCAACCCAAGTGTTAAGTTTTTAATAGAAGCATTCCTACTCCATGCCAATAAAATGCTTCAAGCACCTGTAATTAAACAGTCTGGAGACGGATCTGCTCATTACTACATTCAAAATATCTGACAGGCTTTCAAAGAGAAGAAAAAAAAAAGAGGGACACACACACACAATTGTTCAGTGTTGTTAAGTCTCTAACTGCAAGGAAAATGAAGTTATCTCCTTCTCCAACAGCCCCCAGGGAACTGGCAGTGAGTGGGGACTCAGGGGAGAGGAAGCCTGCCAGTCACACTTGGGGTTGGCTGATCTGAGGGGGTGGACTGGAGGGGAGGGGTCCTGGTTTCTCTAAGATGCTGGAACTTTGAAACAAAAGTTTTGTTTTGTTTTGTTTTAATCTGTGTGCTATCTGGAAGCTGTGCCTGGAATTCCTTCTGCTCTGGTATTTTGTCTATCTGTGTCAGTAGGTGTGCTCAGCACACGCAACCATCTGCCTCATCAGAAATCTATAAGCAGCAAATTGCTTTCCATGCATTTCAGAATTGGAATGTAAGGATGTGGAACAGCAATTATTAAAACAAGATGTTAATAGGAGAAAGGCCAATTTATTTTTATTTTAGAGGGAAAAAAAAAAAAAGGTAATTTAATCCAAGAATTGTCTGGAGTCTGTTTAATGGGCAGGGCTCGGCCGAGCGTGCCGGGGCCGGTGAGCCAGGCTGGGTAGGCAGCAGGGAATGCTGGCTGGTGCCTTCCCACTCACAGAATCACACAATTGGAAGGGACCTCAAGGATCATCCAGTTCCAACTCCCCTGCCATGGGCACGGACACCTCACACTAGAGAGAGGTTGCTCACAGACACATCGAGCCTGGGCTTAAACACCTCCAGGGATGAGGCTTCCACCACCTCCCTGGGAAACCTGTGCCAGTGCCTCACTACCCTCATGGGGAAGAACTTCTTAACATCCGATCTGAATCTCCCCACTTCCAGTTTTGCTCCATTCACCCCAGTCCTATCACTACCCAACATCCTAAAAAGTCCCTCCCATGCTTTCTTGTAGCCCCTTTCAGGTACTGGAAGGCCACAAGAAGGTCACCTGGGAGCCTTCTTCTCTCCAGCCTGAACAGACCCAACTCTTTCAGTCTGTCTGCATAGCAGAGGTGCTCCAGCCCTCTGATCATCCTCGTGGCCCTTCTCTGGACATGTTCCAGCACATCCACGTCCCTCTTGTAATAGTGGCTCCAGAACTGGACACAGTACTCCAGGTGGGGTCTTAACAGAGTGGAGTAGTTTCACTCCATTCCCCCCAGTCCTATCACTACCCAACATTCTAAAAAATCCCTCAGCAGCTTTCTTGTAGTCCCCTTCAGGTACTGGAAGGCCACAATAAGGTCTCCTCAGAGCCATCTTTTCTCCAAACTGAACAACCCCAGCTCTCTCAGCCTGTCCTGCTCCAGCCCTCTGCTTGTCCTTGTGGCCCTTCTCCAGACACATTCCAGCATCTCCAGATCTTTCCTGTAACAGTGTCTCCAGAACTGGACACAAGAGCTCCACGTGGAGTGCAGAGGGGGAGCTGGGTTCCCAGGAGGATGGGCTGTCTGCCCAGCAGATGGGAAAGACCCAGCAGTGGCTCAGAGCCTTCCAGATGGGAAAACAGGTCTTACATGTCCACACCAGGGAAGTGCAGAAACTCTCCTGCTCCTGCAGCCCACCTCTCAGAAGATGATGAGTCTCAAAGGCAATGGCCTCCAGCTCTTGCTGGCAGAAGCGAACACCCAACCTGATAAGAAATTCTAATCCACAATTATCTTCCAAAACTCTCAGCTTGGGTTAGAAGTTGAGAGATGAACTTCACAGAGGCTTTCAAGCACCAGCAAGTCAACATATAGCTGGTAAGAGCAGCTGCAAGTGACAGCAGACTGTCACATCAAAAGGCTGGAGCAACACTCTTCCCTTTCAAGAGCTGTGCTGGGGCATTTGCACGGTTGCTTGCTAAACACCTACAGCTTGTATGATCAGAAACACTCCGATGGTTCTGCTCCCTTCTCAGACATCTTTAATGCAAAACGCTGTTACGAAACAGCTTTTGCAGGCTCCCAAAGCAAGCACTTCTTGGAAGCAGGACTCAGAAGCCAGAGTTAGGAGTGAGGATCCAGGTTTTTGAGTTGAGATAAACAAAATCTTTGCGCTAATTTACTGTTGGCAAGCTCTGTGTTGTGCAAGAAGGCAAAGAAAACTTCCCCCAGTGCTCTCTGCTAGGCAAACGGAAGCACAGGCACCAGTTCCAAGCAATTCACAGCAGTACTTTTCCATTGCCATTATGAAAGGCATATTAAGCATTTTTTCTCTTTATAAACATTTAACTGGAGGGCTTTGGTTCCCCCATCTTTACCCACCACAGGCTGACCTGTTTCCCTCACCTGCATGAAGCAGCAGGGAACTCCTGTTAGATGCTGGACAAAGTTCTTTGGCCTTGATATGCAGAGTTCCAGCAATGCATGTCCTCAAAAACCAAAAAGAACTCAGGCAGGCTTGTCAGCCATGGGCTTCATCATGAAAGCCATCAGTGACCCACTCACACTGCCTTGTTCCTGCCCTGCAAACCCAGACTAACAGGAGTCACCCAGCTGGCTACTGCAGAGCATGCACAGCTCCTTCTGCACTGAAAGCAGAGCAAATGGAGCAGATCTCCTATGAGGACAGGCTACAAGAGTTGGAGCTCTGCAGCCTGGAGAAGAGAAGGCTTCAAGGAGACCTTAGAGTAGCCTTCCAGGATCCGAAGGGGGCTGCAGGAAGGCTGGGGAGGGACTATTGACAAGGTCTTGTAATGACAGGACAAGGGGCAATGGGTTTGAACAGGCAGAGGGAAGATTTAGATTGGATGTTAGGAGGAAGTTGCTTGTAGCGAGGGTGGTGAGACACTGGCACAGGTTGCCCAGGGAGGTTGTGGCTGCTCCCTCCCTGGAGGTGTTCAAGGCCAGNAGAGTTCTAAATACCACACTAAGTCTTCAACCTTCTGTGTTCACAGGTTGGGGACTTAACAAACATGAAGGGTGATGCTACTTTTCAGGAAGAGCTGATTCCCAGGAATACTAAAGCAGTTGAACTGCTTGCTACCCCATCATGCGGCATGGAACTGTTGGTCCAGAGGAGGGCCACAAAGATGACCCAAGGGTGGAGTGCCTCTGCTGTGAGGACAGGCTGTGGGAGCTGGGGTTGTTCAGCCTGCACAAGAGAAGATTCCAGGGAGATCTCAGAGCAGCTTTCCAGTAGCTGAAGGGATCCTACAGGAAGGCTGCAGAGGGACTTTTCATAAGGGTGCCTAGAGACAGGACAAGGGGGAATGGTTTGAAGCTGAGGGAGCATAGGGTTAGACTGGATCTCAGGGAGAAGTTCTTCAGTGCAAAGGTGGTGACACACAGAAACAGGTTGCTCAGAGTCCTTGTGGATGCCTCCTCTCTGGAGGTGTTCAAGCCCAGGCTGGGTGAGCCCTTGGGCAACCAAGTTTAGTTGAGAAGTGTCCCTGACCAGGGCAGGGAGGTTGGAGTGAACAGTCTATGAGGTCCCTTCCAATCGAAGGCATTTGGTGATTCTGGAGAGACTTTTCAGGTGAAAAAAAATTCTGCTTCTTCTTCCTCAAAGAATTAAATTTGAAACCTGAGGATGCCTGAAGATACAGGTGAGCCTGGCAGTGACTGTTTTGTCTGTGTAACAGACCTCCCCAGTTTGAAGGGTGGCACATTGCTTGCTCCTGCTGCAGGCTCTGAAAGCCTCTTATGGCAGGGGACTGAGTGAGTGCTCTATTGGAGACACAGCTTTTATAATTAACTCTGCGGATTGATTTCTGCAGAAATCATTCTTTACCCCTGGAATTCCCTGCTCCCAGACTGGCCTCTACTCAGCCACGTTGTTTAAGAGGCTACCTGGGACTCGAGTGCATTAAATCTCAGTTTCATCTTTGCAACCACAGCAATACCTTGAATTAAGTTTCATACATCACATTTCTGGGTGACATCGATAGAGTCACTTGAGTTTCAGAGACTTATTGTAATTGCTGATTGACTCGACTCTGAGTTCAGCATTTTCCTGGAGAAACCCCCTCTGAGCAAAAAAAAAAAAAACAAAATTTTTTTAAAAATCAACAGATAATGGTAGATGAAATCTGTATTTTGTCCTTAATTCACAGATTTGCTCAGCACAGCCACCTAAAGAGACTCGAGGAGCGCAGCTGCGAATCTTGCCAGGAATAAACTGCAAAATAAACAGATAACTGCCTGCAAAAGGAAACGTTTCTGACTCTGCTTTATACCTAGAGGTTCTTGCAGAACAAAGAAAGTTTGGGGAGGGTGCAGTGATGCTGTTGAGGAGGATGGAAGTGTGCTGTGTCACTTCAGACTGGCACAAGCCAGATTTCTGTATTGTGAGGAGAAAACACAGATGCCATTTGTAAAACAGTTTAGACAAGTGCCCCTCATTATCTCTCAGGATCTGCAACATGTTTAAATACTCTGAGAGCATTAAGGAATCAACCAGAGAACATGTAATGGAACTTAAAAGCCCTCTTTCAAGTGCTACAAACATCTATAGTGTCATTTCCTAATCTCTTGGTGACAACCCTGAAATTAAAGCGAGACTGTGGAGTGGAGCATCTAAAACTGCAGGCTTGGAGGTTTGGATGTGACCTTTGTGCAGCCCAAATCCTGTAGTTATAGGCCTGCTCCATTTGTAGATAATCAAAGCTTCCAGTGTCTGTTAAATATATTATCCATAATCCCTGAAGCCAAAGGTTAACAACTGCACTTCAGCAGCTTTGAGGACTGCTTTGGGGACTGGAGTTTGCTCATTATTTCATGTTGACTGGCACAGTGTTTATTTTATAAAGGAGGTTTATTTAAATAGGTAGGTTGTTGGAAAAGCAAAGATAGAAGAGTTTGAAATACACACAATTTCAGCATTGAGGAGGAGAAAACACCCCCACAGACTTGGACAACTACCAGAAACATTTAGATTCAAAGCAAAGCTCTCTTTAAGGTGATGATTTTTCCCAGGCATCAGCGTTTGCTTGGAACAGCACACATCAGACACACGGATTTTGGTGAAAACTCAAAGCATTCCACCCAGCCTAGCTGGTTCCTGTAGGAAACAGCAAGACCTTCTAGCAGGTAAGATGTATTTTTTAAAAGCTTTTCCTTCCACATGCTTTGTTCCCACTCTAAGAATTGACCTTTGGTTTTCATGAGCCATAGACACCACTTGCCCCAGATGCAGGAGGCACAGAACTGCACAGCCAGCACAGCTGAGGCACCAGCTCCAGGGACTGACACAAGGAGTGTGACCCACATGTGCTGGCAGCCCAGCAGGCAGCCCTGTGCTGCCTGCATCCAAAGCAGGGAGAGCAGCAGCACAGGGAGGGGATTCTCCCTCTCTGCTGAGACCCCACCTGCAGCTCTGCCTCCAGTTCTGGTGCCCCAGATTTATGAGGAACATGGAACTGTTGGAGAGGGTTCAGAGAAGGCCACCAAGATGATCAGAGGGCTGGAGAACCTCCCTTATAGGGACAGGCTAAGAGAGTTGGGGATGTTCAGCCTGGAGAAGAGAAGGCTGCAAGGAGACCTTAGAGCAGCCTTCCAGGACCTGAAGGGGTCCACAGGAGAGCTGAGGAGGGACTTGTGACAAGGGCTGGGAGTGATAGGACACGAGGGAATGGACTGAAGATTGAGGAGAGCAGATTTAGATTGGAAATTAGGAAGAAATTCTTTCCAGTGAGGGTGGTGAGACACTGGCACAGGTTGCCCAGGGAGATTGTGGATGCCCTCTCTCTGGAGGTGTTCAAGGCCAGGCTGGATAAGGCCTTGAGCCACCTGGGCTGGTGAGAACCCCCATGGCAGGGGGGTTGGAGGTCGATGATCTTTAAGGTCCCTTCCAACCCAAACCATTCTATGAATCTGTGAAGCACAAAAGTCCACCCCAGCAGGACAGAAGACCTCCTAGATAGTACTTAATATTTTATATTCAGATTCCTATTTTAGAATCATCAAGGTTGGAATCTTCACCCTGTCACTTAAGACTAATAAAAAGAAAAAGTAGTTCTGCTCTTCAAGCTTCCTGCACCTACTGCCTCCAAACTCCCCTCCTGCTGAGGAAGGGACAGATGAACATATTTCTCTTCCTTTCAACTGGTTTTAAAAAGGCCAATAAATATGGGGAAGCCTGAACAAATTCCAAATAATCCTGATATAATAGACCTTACTTTCATCAAATGTCACTGGGCTGATTTTTGGAGCGTGTGTTTTCCACCAGCTCCTCGTTAACAACAGCAGCTTGTTTGTCTGGTTTAGATCTGAATTTCCTGCCTGCATTCAAAGATGGAAATTACAAGAGCTGACAGTGCACTGTAGTCTTCAGGGGTTCATCCAAGTATCTGGTTGCTGACATTTGAAACATCAGGGCTGTCAAAATGGAAGAGAGTCTAGCACCTAGAGAAACTTCATTTGCTTGTTTCCCTTAGAAGGTTATTAATTAAAAGGTGGTTTCAGCCAGGTTCAGACCCTTCACATATTGCCAGCTTCCCTTCAGTTTGCTCTATGAAGATCCTTTTTTTATATTATATTTATATTCTACTCAGGCAAAACATAACTTATCTATAATTCATCTTAGAGCATGCACAGGAGCGGTGGTAACAACTTCAGAAGACATCTCCCTGCGACACAACTGTGCACAGTAAACCAGCAAAGCCTCCCCACTTTACTGTCTTGCTGGTTACTTGAACGCTCTGGCCAAATGAAATTAGAGCTATTAAGTGAAAAAGGATTTTTTTCCCTCCCTCACTAATTCCTTTGTCACGTACTTTACAGTGGCTAGCTCTCCATGTCTATTCTGCATTTCCTTCTCTACAGGTATGTGCTGGTTTGAGGCTAATTGGAATATTTTAATGAGAAAAATGAGATGATAGGCTGTGAAAAGCAAACACTGGTGGTGTCTGCTGCACTCACAGGCTTGCTGAGATGTATAAAGACAAGGACACAAGCATAGATAAGACAGAGTCCCTGTTGCAGTCTGTGTGTCTTCTCCCTGGGCTTCTGCTATTAACCCAACTCATCATTCTGCTTCTAACCCCCCTTGCCACCCTCCAAACTCACCTTCCACATAAGCCAGACCCTGGGGTAAGGTAGAGGGGTGGAAAGAAGGTGGAAGGGTGGTTGGGAGCCCCTCTTGGGGACTCTGATTTCTGGAAGGGGGATTGTGTTTCTGTATTACCTTTAACTTGTGTATTTCTTTAACTATTCATGGATATTGTGTATAGATCTGCTTGTAAACTGTGCTAAGCCGTAAACAGAGCTTCAGTCCTTAACTTCCAGCTGGCTGAGTCTAGTCTGGGTGATTTTCATAGAGTAGGAGGGGGTGGGTAACTCCCAAACCATCACAAGGTACTAAGGAAAGAGTGAAGCTCTGCAGCGAGTCCACAGACAGCACTAAGAGGCCAAGATGTGCACTGAGCAGGCCCAGCTGCCCAGTTTGTTAGGCTATGACATGGTCTTATTGCTCTTCCTCACCTGTGGGCACAGGGCTTCAAGCTGGCTGGCTGACATGCGAACCAATTTCACTCCTTCCTCATTGTTGGAGATGGAACAGGCCAAGTTGGCCACCTGTGTGGGAGAAAACACAACACAGATGTTAGAACTGGGGTTTACTTCCTCTTGTGGGAAACCTTTTACCTGCTCCCAGCAATCACCAGTAACCCATCATGGAGTCTTGATGCCCCTTTGCTGGAGGTGTTCAAGGTCAAAGTTGGATGAGGCCTAGAGCAACATGGTCCAGTAAGAGGTGTCCTTGCCCATGGCAGGGTGTTTGGAACTATATGATCTGTGAGGTCCCTTCTAACAGATCTGTGACCCTGTGAGCTACAGGGCCTTCAGGTTTGCTCACAACCCCTCAGTTTTGTACCACTGTGGAGATGTGTTCCTTCTCTGGCATAACATCACAACACATCAGGCCAGAAACCCACAGTCAAGCAGAGAGGGCAGACAGATTGCTGTTAGCACTGACTGCGTGAAGCTCTCTCCAGCCAAATGTACAGGAGCATCACTGGCAGCCTTTGCAGTTCCAGCTCCAAAGCCTATTCCCAACAGAGTGAGACAGCAGCAACCACAAAACTCAAAAATCCAGTCCAGCTCTCATGGATCTGAGGATTAAGGGTTCTAAGGGAGGGCTGCCTTTTTCTTGCAACATTTCTACACAGTCCTGCGTGTCAGCCCAGAAGGACTTGGAGGCTCATCAAGCAATTCAGCCATGCAAGTGGTGCAGTGGGGTTGCAAAGCTCAAGCTGTTCTGCTGATGCTGCACAGAGCACACCTCTGCGACAGGACACAGGGAAGGTAAGGAGCTTGCTTCAACTCTGCTATGAGGACAGGCTGAGGGAGCTGGGGTTGTTCAGCTGGGAGAAGAGAAGGCTCCAGGAGGACCTTAGAGCTGCTTTCCAATACCCGAAGGGAGCCTACAGGAAGACTGGAGAGTGACTTTTCATAAGGGTATCTATCAATAGGGTAAGGGAGAATGGCTTTAAGCTGAGGGAGAGTGGCGTTAGGCTGAATTTTAGGAAGAAGTCCTTCAGCCTGAGGGTAGTGAGACTCTGGAACAGGTTGCCCAGAGAGGCTGTGGATGCCTTCTCCCTGGAGTTGTTCAAGGCCAGCTTGGATGAGGCCTTGAGCAGCTTAGTTGAGAGGCATCTCTGTCCATGGTGTAGAGGTTGGAGTAGATGATCTCGAAGGTCCCTTCCAACCCTTCTGTGATACCTGCATACTGCTAATCTACTCAGAGACTGCAGATTCAGCCAGGTGCTCCTCCAGCCATGCTTCATCAAATAAAACCACTGGCTGGTACAGGTGCTCTGGAAGATCCCATCCATGATTCTCCACAACTCCAATGGCATCCTATGGTGCTAAAAACTTCACTCCAAGACCTTGACCTGCTGCACAGCAGCATCCTGAACTAGGTCATCCCGAAACAGGAGACTTTTCGTAAACACCTGCCTTTTAACAGCACAGGGGAAGGGGACAGCACAGAATTTTTTGGTAAATGAAGATATTCCTCCTATCGGAGCTACTCTCAGGGGAAGGAAGTCTGAAGCAAGTTGCATTGCTTGGCTGACAGGTGAGTGACAAGCACGTTATTCTGAGCCAGCTGAACACAGAGAGCTGTAAAAATAGCACCAAGTGAAAGCAGACGAACACCAAGTGCTGTCCTTTCAGAGACACAGCAACCTGCAAAACCCCTCAGCAGTGTGCTGTAAAAGCATCACCACGAAGCCAGCAGACACTCAGCAGCACCACTGAACCAAACTTCTCCATCCACTTTTCTCTCTAGGCCGGGGAAATTCCATTCTCCCTTGAGTTAAGCTGCCCTGCACATTCATACACAAGCCATTCTGAAGTCGTATCTGCAGGCCCGGTCCCATGCTTTGCCCCCTACCCAAGCCACTCCCTTATGGCAGATGTTTCCACCTAGCACACATCTCTGTCCCACAAACCATCAACCATGTGCCAATAGACCTGAGTAGTGTTTTTCCATCAATCCCCTCATTAATTTGGGGACCAAAAACCCCAGGTGCAGA
This sequence comes from Semnornis frantzii, assembly GCA_013399775.1. Classification (NCBI taxonomy): domain Eukaryota; kingdom Metazoa; phylum Chordata; class Aves; order Piciformes; family Ramphastidae; genus Semnornis; species Semnornis frantzii. The sequence goes on along the minus strand of VWYK01014393.1, from coordinate 8,610 downwards.
GCCTCTTCCTCCCTCCAGTTGCCCAAATCATGTTCCAAAGGACAGAACACAGTCTGCTGTCAGGGAGAGAGGTTTCCACCACTGACCAACCAAGTAAATAGATGCAACAGCATTTCTTTGGATGAGGAGAAAGTCTCTCCTGAGACCTTATTTTCAGTGCTGGGTCCACCTCTGAAGCCCCAAACACTAGAAGGACATCAAACTGTTAGAGCAGGTCCAGATGAGACCATGAAGATGATCAGGCTGAAGCCTCCCCTGTGAAAACAGGCTGAGAGAGTTGGGGCTGTTCAGCATAGAATCATAAAATCATAAAATGGTAAGGTTGGAAGGGACCTCAAGGATCATCTAGTTCCAACGCCCTGCCATAGGCAGGGACACCTCCCACTAGCAAAGGTCACTCAAGGCCTCCTCCAACCTGGCCTTAAACACTTCCAGGGAGGGAGCAGCCACAACCTCCCTGGGCAGCCTGTGCCAGTGTCTCACCACCCTCACTGCAAACAACTTCCTCCTAACATCCAGTCTAAATCTCTCCTCTGCCAGTTTAAACTTGTTGCCCCTTGTCCTGGCATTGCAAGACCTTGTCAATAGTCCCTCCCCAGCCTTCCTGTAGGCCCCCTTCAGATCCTGGAAGGCTACTCTAAGGTCTCCTGGAAGCCTTCTCTTCTCCAGGCCACACAGCCCCAACTCTCTCAGCCTGTCCTCACAGCAGAGCTGCTGCAGCCCTCTCAGCATCTTGGTGGCCTCCTCTGGACCCGCTCCAACACTTCCACATCCTTCCTGTGCTGAGGGCTCCAGATCTGCACACAGGACTCCAGATGGGAGACCTTAGAGCAGCCTTCCAGGACCAGGAGAGCTGGGAAGGGACTTTTCACAAAGGCATGGAGTGACAGGACAAGGGGTGATGGCTTCAAACAGATGAAGCTTGATTGAGATCAGACATTAGGAAGAAATTTTTCCCCATGAGGGTGGTGAGGCACTGGAACAGGTTGCCCAGAGAAGTTGTTTGGGCTCCAAGCCTGGAATGGTTCAAAGGCAGGTTGGATGGGGCCTTGAGCAATCTGGTCTGATAGGAGGTGTCCCTGCCCATGGCAGGGAGGTTGGAACTGGATGATCTTTAAAGTTGCTTCCAACTCAAACCATTCTATGATTCTATGAAAACAAACTCCTGCTGACAGACCACGCAGCATCACCATGACAAAACACTGCCAGCTGTCAGAAATATTAGTGCCCTACTCCTCAACTTCCTTTTCCACCAGTTTCTCAGACAAAACCTACATAATAAGAAATGGAATCGAGGAGTAAGGCTTCAGCTCCTTGCAAGGTTGTGCAGTTCGCACCCAGCTCAGCTGAGGTTCTTTTCTCTCTCCTTTCTGATGCCACATTTGCTGCAGGCTCTGGCTCAGCTCCTCCCTGCATAGCACTACCACCACCAGCTGTAATGCCCTATCAGGAAGGGATTTCAGTTTGGCCACAGGGGCATCTTTCCCCCTGTAGCTCTTCCATGGCTTAAAGCCCCAGCTCACAGTGAGCTGCTGTATATCAGGCTTTTGTTTAGAGGCTCCAAAGAATCAAAAGCCACAGAGATGCCATGATTTAAAAGTCAAATAAAGAGTTTGCTGTTGCTTTAAGCACAGGTCATATTTTTGAGAACCACCAGTTTGCCAATATTTTTTATGGTCCATATTTCCACACCGCTCCTGCCTCCACAGCAGCAGCCACAGCCTCTAGGAGAGAGAACTCCACAAAGCTCTATTGAGCAGGAGCTGAATGAAAGGGACATTGAAGCACGACAAAATCAGCCTCGCCGCTATCTGGAGATGTTGTGCTCTCTCTCAAGCCAAGTGTGATGAATCAAAGCATACAGAGACCCTGCTCTGTCTGAATACAGAGAGGCAAAGAAGTTGCTAATCGAGCGTCCCTGCCATGGTATGATGAAATTTTGGGGTTGGTGGGGGTTTTTTTGGTGTTTTTTTTTTTTTTTGCACAGTCATTTTTGAACAGTCATTTTTCTCCTGAATACCTCACTGATGGCAATTCTTCTGCAGAAAGGGCCTGGCTGGGCCTGCCAAGCTCGATGAAAGAAGTGTGTGTGCTTCCCTGACTGAGGGGCTTTGGCAGTTCAAGACAATCCAACTGCTGGCTGCCACAGCCCATCCGAGTGCTGCGTCTCCCAATCTCCACACTTTGTCGCAGTGTGCTGGGCCAAAAGAAAGCTAACTTGCTCTGGAGGGTGACTTGCTCTGCCAGAGCAGCAGCCTCACTTCCCAGCCAGCTATTTGCTAAACATCAGAGCGAAGCAGGGATGTGGCAGCAGCAAGAGGTGACTGTGGAGCGCGATGTGTCCCTCAGTTCGTGGCAGCTCAGCGTTTGCTGCACCCCTGGGAAGACTCTGTCAAGCTACTGGGAAACACTCATGGGGCTCTTAAAGCTTGAAATGAAAGAGCTGTGTCAACTAATTAATTGAGTAGTAAATGACGTTGCAGGGAGGTGTTCTCAAGCACCATTATCAGTGCTCTATAACTGTACCTGGAGGGAGCCCAACAAGAAGGTTGGAGACGGACTTTTGAGAAGGGTTTGTGATAGGACAAGGGGGAACGGCTCTGAGCTGGAAGAGAGGAGATTGAGACTGGAGTTCAAGAAGAAATACTTGACAGTGAGAGTGGGGAAACACTGGCACAGGTTGCCCAGGGAGGTTGTGGATGCCCCCTCCCTGAAGGTGTTCAGGGCCAGGCTGGATGAGGCCTTGAGCAATCTGAGCTAGTGGGAAGAGTTCCTGCCTGTGGCAGAGGGGTTGGAACTGGATGATATTTAAGGTCCCTTCCAACCTAAACCATTCTGTGAATCTATGAATTCTAGAACTGCATGGACCACCTGAGATGGATGCTTGGGTGAGTAAGAAATTTCATCTTCAAAGTACCTGAAAGAAGCCCTCATCAGTAACCCACTGATAGCTTCCAATTCCCTGTCTGGAGAGAGGACAGGGCACTGCTCTCAAGAGTTACTCAAGAGGCACACATGATACCCAGGACTCCGCAGCTAAGATCAAGATCAGGCACCACCAAATTTGTTTTAAGGCATGCAGAGCACTCACAAATCAGACATTTCTAAAACCTCCAAATGAAACAGAGCACCTCAAGCAAACAAAATTTCTCCTTAAATCAAATGGAAAGGGAATAGCTTCTCCACGTCTCCACCAACGTAGCTGACTGACACAGTAAGTGGTCAGCCTTGATTTAGAAAGAACACTTGTGCTGGAGAGCAAAACAGCAATTGAATCCCTGCTGCATTTGTTCATTCTTACCATTCAACATCATCAAGCCCCTTTACATAAGCACGACTGGCACAGGCATCAAAGGAGACCAAAAAAAAAAAAGTCGCCAATAATGTAATCAGCCATAACGAGCAATCTCTTGAACAAAGTTAAAAATACCCTGGGAAGGAAGACAGGCTGGAGAAAGCAGACTGACGCCGTTCAGATACCTCTTCAGCACTGACACATCCATTTCAAGCATCTTCTGCTGCAGTATCCAGGCTCTCTCACTTCACAGAGTACACAACCAGCTCCCAGAGGTGGCTTCGCCGGACCCCGCCAGGCAGGACGGACCCAGAGCATCTGCCCACGGATAGCTGAAGGAGCTGAAATTCAGCCCCAGTGACAAAAGCACTGAGCAGCAGTGCACAGACACAACCATTTCCTCAAGCTGAACTGGGGAAGCGGTGCCAAGTAGAACTCAGAGCTGGATGAACTCGTCTGAAAAAGTGGGTTTCATGCACTGAGCAGTTTTGAAACTCCAATCTGATTGGTATGAAGGATGACATCAGAGGACTGCGAGATGGGATGAGGCATTTACTGAGCTGTTTCCTTCCAGAGGCAGGTGCTACCTCCCTGCACAAGGTCAGTTAGCAGAATCACAGAATCATAGCATGTCAGGGGCTTGGAAGGGACCTCCAAAGCTCATCCAGTCCAACCCCCCTGCCACAGCAGGATCACCTAGACCAGATCACACAGGAACACATCCAGGTGGGTTTTGAATATCTCCAGAGAGGGAGATTCTGCAACCCTCCTGAGCAGCCTGTTCCAGTGCTCTGTCACCCTCCCAGGGAAATAATTCCTCCTCATGTTTAAATGAAACTTCCTATGCCTCAGCTTCCACTCATTGCCCCTTGTGCTGTCATTGGGCATCACTCAGCAGAGCCTGGCTCCAGCCTCCTGCCACTCACCCTTTACATATTTATGAACATTGATGAGGTCACCTTTCAGTCTCCTCCAAGCTAAAAAGCCCCAGCAAGAAGGTAAAAGTCCAATATGAAAAATATATTGCAACGCCTGTCCCAGAGGGATTTCACCTCACATCCCAGTTAGTCTGCTTCTTCAGAATTTACTAATTGTGAGGAGGAAAGAAATCTTGATGTTTCTAAGGCAGTCTTCTCCTCTATCAGTGGCACTTTGTCAGCCTGTGTTTGTGTTGGCAGCTGTTGGGAGAAATCTGCCTCCTCTAACAATGGGCAAGTTCTACCTTTTGCACCTAAAATACACAGAATCACAGAAGGTTAGGGGCTAGAAGGGACCTTGAAAGATCATTTAGTCCAACCCCTCTGCCAGAGCAGGATCCTTCTTCTCTGGAGACTTTCCAGGCCTGTCTGGATGTGTTCCTCTGTGACCTGAGCTAGGTTATGGTCCTGCTCTGGCAGGGGGGTTTGGACTCAATGATCTCTTTGGGTCCCTTCCAACCCCTGACATTCTGTGAGCCTGGGATCACCTAGAGCAGATCAAACACAAAATACCTTTTCTTTCTTTCTTTTTTTCAATTGAAATTTGTTCAGATAATCACTGAGGAGCTGTGACTTCCAGCAATGCAAAGCCTCAGCTACAGGAGTTTTGGGGTCATCACTAAGCTTCTTAGGTGGTCTTCTTATAAGGAAGATGTAGTGAGGTGGGTGTCAGTTTCTTCTCCATAGTAGCAAGTGACAGGACAAGAGGAAATGGCCTCAAGTTGCACCAAGGGAGGTTTAGGTTGGGTGTTAGAAGAAACTTCTTCTCTGAAAAGGTTCTCAAAGACTGGAACAAGCTTCCCAGGGAGGTGGCTGAATCTCCATCCCTGAGTGTTTAAGACGTGCTGAGGGAGGCGGTTGAACACCAGACTTGGCAGAGCTGGAGAATGGTTGGGTTCAATGATCTTAAAGGTCTTTTCCAACAAAAACAGTTCTGTGATTCTTACATAACACTGCTGGAGATAAGCAAGCAAAGTGCTGCAGCTTTGTACTGCTAAGCCTTCCCTGTGCACAGACATCCTGGCTCAGGTAGAGAGGTTATTTCACACAGAGCTGTTCACTCAAGGATCAACAGGCTGCTTGTTCAACGAGAGGCCAAAAATACAAGAGGAAAAAAACAGAGCTAGAATCTCTAACCCACAAAATCATCTTTCCCAAGGCTTTCAAAGGCTGACCCTGAAGGTTGGTACCAAAGGCTTTGCTTTGTGTACCTGTATTGACTCCAGAGATGCAACCTTGAGTTTTTCCTCCTTGTTTTCAGGCCACGTTGACCAGGGAGGTTGTGGCTGCTCCCTCCCTGGAGCTGTTCAAGGCCAGGTTGGACGAGGCCTTGAGTGACCTGTACCAGTGGGAGGGGGTTGGAGCTAGATGATCCTTGAAGTCCCTTCCAACCTTACCATTCTATGATTCTATGTTTTTAGGACAGCTTCTCAGACAGGTCCAGCACTCCTAAATGGTCGCTGAGTGCAATCCTCCAGCAATGGTGTAACATGGAGGAGGCCCAGTAATGTGTTTATTGTTTCATAATTTAAGATGGGCAGAGCTGCCTCTGTCACAGCATTGTTATAAGGAAGGATTACATTAAACACTAACGGAATTCTGAGAGCCTGACAACTCAGAAACTGCAGCTGTAAACACAGCAGTGCAGAAATAAAGAGTTTTGAGATGGTCTTACCACTGAAAAACTTTTTTTTTTCCAGTTTGGCACTAACCTGTGGCATCTCCAAACATCAGTTTGGAGGGGATACACAAACATCTGCTCACAAGCCCTGGTGCAAAACTAATGAACCCATTCATACACCCATTTACAGCCCATTCATACTGGGATAAGCTCAACATCATGGAAACAAACATTTTCTAAGGTTTTCCTGGCATTTTACTTCCTGATTAAAGTACAAAACTTCTGCTTCTCGCTCTCTCTATATTTTTTTTTACTGCTTTTCATTTTACAACGTCTCCAGGAATGTAAATTCCCACTTTTAAGCAGTTTTAAATCACCCATTTTAAATGCAATTTAAGGAAAAAAAAAGACAGGCAACCATTCAACATTTTCCTCTTGAGGACCTGCTAAAGAAGAGTGCATCTGACATCCTCACAGAACACCAATACAGCACAGTTAATTTCTTCTCCCCCCCTCCTATCAAGAAAAGGGTCCAGATTCATTCCATGATGGTCAAAGCCCATGAAATTAATTTGTCGGCAGCAACAACTGTTCTGACAAAGCTAAGTGGCAACTAAGGGCTCTGAGGACTCACTGAAGAGATGTCAATTATGTAACTTCCATCCCTCTTTCCAAAAGGCTTTTATTATTCACCAGGCCCATACATTTATTCATTCGCTCGTACACTACAAGCATTATTCAAGACAAATGTGACCATTTTAACGTCCACTCCTAAGAGGTACTGCATAAGGCTGTGTTCTAGCTGTGTACTCCTATAAACTCTTTGCTATTGCTAATTATGAATCACTCAAAGACTTTCACTTCTCCAGTGCCTGGAGGGATGGCAGGAGGACTTCAGCTCAAGCCCACTGGGACTCTGGAGTAAGCTACCAGGAGTGAGGCTGACAACTACTCTGTGATTATTTGGCGACTTAAGAGTGGCTGCAGCTCCACAGAAGGTACCTTGCAAGAGCTTCTTGTAGGCAACAGAATCATAGAATCATAGAATGGTAAGGTTGGAAGGGACCTCAAAGATCATCTAGTTCCAACCCCCTGCCATAGGCAGGGACACCTCCCACTAGCACAGGTCACTCAAGGTCTCCTCCAACCTGGCCTTGAACACCACCAGGGAGGGAGCAACCACAACCTCCCTGGGCAACCCGTGCCAGTGTCTCACCACCCTCACTGCAAACAACTTCCTCCTAACATCCACTTTCAATCTCCCCTCTTCCAGTTTAAAACCATTGCCCCTTGTCCTGGCATTGCAAGACCTTGTCAATAGTCCCTCCACAGCCTTTATCTAGGCCCCCTTCAGATCCTGGAAGGCTACTCTAAGGGCTCCTGGAAGCCTTCTCTTCTCCAGGCTGCAGAGCCCCAACTCTCTCAGTCCACCCTCACAGCAGAGCTGCTGCAGCCCTCTCAGCATCTTGGTGGCCTCCTCTGGACCCACTCCAACACTTCCATGTCCTGCCTGTGCTGGGGGCTCCAGAACTGCACAAAGGACTCCAGGTGGGGTCTGATGAGAGCAGAGTAAAGGGGCAGATTCACCTCCCTTGCTGACTGAAATGGAGAGAACTATTTCCAGAGCTCTGCAGCCTCAAGTCTGGCTAAGAACACATTGGGGGGAAATTTCAGCTAGTTGGAACACAATTGCCAAGGAGAAAGTTTTCATCTTTGATTCAAAACTTTTAGTCAGTGAGAAATGAGGGGTCCAGGGGCTTGGATTTCAACAGGCTGGCAGCCGACTGAAAGAGGAAGGGGGATCAGAGATGATACTTTCTGCTCCCTAGAATACTGAGGGCAACTGCTTAATGTTTTCATGGGTGACCACCTTTCTTTTGGAGTTAAATCTCAAAACCTGCACCTTTCACCTTGTGTCTGTGTGTCTGAAAGTCTAAGTAAGGAATGCAGCTTTGCATTTGGCTCCCGAGCTGTATCCAGCTACCTGCTGCCATGCTGGGCACAGCTGTCCTGTGAAATCCTGGTGAGCTCCTTCCAGTCCCCCCCATAGGAGATGTCTCTCTCCAACACGTGTAGCCCCCACGTGATGGCAAAGCTTCATCAAGAAGGGAAGATTTTCACACAGTTGGGCAAAGACAGAGCTTGTGCAAGATGACAAATTGAACTGGGCTCCGTTTACTGAGCAGCAAGTGCAGGAGGGAGAGCACTTCTCTCTCTCTTGCCAAGAGGAAAGGTTTTCAATCAAAGAGAGGGGAAGAGGTGTTTGAAGGGAACTAATAGATCTAGAGCATAAAACACACCCCCAGCAGTAAAGTGCCAGCAGCATAGGAATACCTTTATTTCCAGACTGGTGGATTACCCTTCCCATAGGGCTGACAGAGAGCAGGGCTGGTAAAGGAACAGCAGTGTGCTACGTGGGCACCGTGTCCCTCATCGATGCAGCTGTGGCAGCAGATGTAACTATTGGCACAGGAAGGATTCCTTCCTCAGACAAACAAGTTAAAGTGCTAAAATGTTGTTATAAGCACAAAATACATTAGTCAGAGGGGTCCCTCTGAGCTGCCATGATAGAAATCACCCCACTGGTATGTAACATAGACCTGATCCTGCAAAGCAAATCCTCATCTTGGATGCTTCTAAGCAAACAAAAGCACTTCTAGCAGTGATGTTTGGACAGCACCTGAAGAACTATCCTTAGCCTGGAGGAGGCTCAGGGG
>VWYK01014390.1:0-15530 GCA_013399775.1 Semnornis frantzii | reverse complement strand
CTGTGTTTCTGTGACTCTTTCACTTCATCACAGTTGGTATGAGCACTAACCTGCTGAGCAATCACTGATGATGTCCTCAAAGCAAGTCACACTGCTGATAATAATGACGCTTGTGGACAAGCAGTTCATGGGCTGGGTTGGGGTTTTCAGGCTTGTAAACTCAGAAAAAGGTTCATCACAATTACTTCTGTATATTTTAGTTGGGCCTGGAGAGAAAAACTATCTAAGAGGTTGCAGTAATTCCTGCTCTAGCAGGCGAGTTGGACTGGATGATCTTCAGAGGCCATTTCCAACCCCCACCATGCTGGGATTTGGTGAAGGTTAAACCTTCACACCACATTTGGGCTCTATACCTGACTGTCAGAATGTCCTGCTGTGAGCTAGAACAGAGCTAACTGTTAGAAGAGAAAGTGTGGCTTTGTTTAAGTTCTCTGTCCCTCGGGTTTCTCCTAAAGCACTGCTGTGCTCTAGGGCTCAGCTGCCCTTGCACAACCCCCTAGTAACACTGCTGCCAAAGGGACAGTCCCCTGTTCCCCTTTCAGCCCCACCTGCCCATTCCTGCCCCTTCTCTCAGGCTGGCTCTAGCAGTCATGACCCAGCACTGTGAGTCAGAGCTTTCTGTTTTCATGACTAATCTCACAGCCCCAGTGCATCTTGATCATTGCCAGAGAGGAGCAGGAAGGCCCAGCTGGTGGATGAGGTGAGCAGGGAATGGAATATCCCTGCTTGGCCACAGTCTACAGTCTACAGCTTTGTAAAAGTGCAGGCTGAGCAGTTAGAAACTCTGTGATCCCAGGCAGTGTCTTTTGCATATACAAAGCATCTCTCAGAGGGCATAACTTCTTAGAACACAGGAGGTTTCACTTGAGCTTAAGGAAGAACTTTACTTGGAGGATGCTCGAGTCTTGCAGCACGTTGCCCAGAGAGGTTGTGGAGTCTCTTTCTCTGGAGACTTTCAAAACCCACCTGGACATGTCAGTGCAACCTGCTCTGGTGACCTTACTTTAGCAGTGGAGTTGGACTGGATGATCTCCAGAGGTCCTTTCCAACCCCCACCATGCCAGGATTCTGTTATTCTTACTCTGCTGTTCACCACACGTAAAGCAGCAATATTAGTATGCACAATCAGAGCTGAAGCTGCTAAATGAGGGCTTTTGTCTAGTGTTCATCAATTCCTCAGGTGCTGTAGTTAATTTACCTCTTGCACTATAGATACTGTTTGGTTTGAGGAAAAAAAGAAAGCCAAACATCTGACTTCTTCATGAGGTCATAAGGAAACAACATGAGTCAATAGGAAGGCAAGAGTTTGCTGATAAATGATTTTAAGATCACAGAGGGTTAGGGGGTGGAAGTGATCTCCAGAGATCATCCAGTCCAACCCCCCTGCCAAAGCAGGATCACCCAGGGCAGGTCACACAGGAAAGCATCCAGGCAGTTTTGGACTCTCTCCAGAGAAGGAGACTCCACAGCCCCTCTGGACAGCCTGCCGCACAGCTCCATCGCTCTCACCATAAAGAATCATGCAGAATCACTGTAGTTAGAGAAGACCTCCAAGACCATCAAGTCCACCTATTATCTACCTCTACCAGGGCCACTACTGCAACATACACTTGAGCCTCACATCTTGATGGGTACAACACATGCTGTGAGAATGCACCATATTAGATGATGAAAGAGCAGATTAAATCTTATGCAAATGAATGCAAAGCAACAGTCTAGGAAAAGACAGCCTACATCATGTGCAAAGAGTAAGGAGTTCTGCTGTAGCTCACGTCAACCAGACACAGATACTAGAATCACAGAATCCCAGCACAGTGGGGCTTAGAAGGGATGTCTTGGACATCATCCAACCCAGCCCCTCTGCTGAAGCAGGGTCACCCATAGCAGCTTGTCCAGGTTCACAATGTCCAGGTGGGTTTTGAAAGTCTTCAGAGAAGGAAATTCTACAACCTATCTGCACAGCCTGCTCCAGTACTCCATCACACTGACAGCCACCAAATGTGAGATTTACTGTAAAAAGCTCCCTAAAAATCCCAGCTCAATGGTGGTTAAGACACTAAGCAATGTTAGGAACTTGGGATGAGAGCTGAAAACGAAATAAACTAGAAGAGAGTACCCACTGCACTGTGGAGATCAAGGATGTTCCCAAATTTTGAGTGTGGATCCACACCTGTGCCAGAATATACCCTTGATAAAATGAAGAGGAACAGAAAAGGGCCACAGGGAATTTTAGAGGTGTGAACCAGCTTCTACATGGTAAGCAACTAACTACATCAGGGCTTTTCAGCTGGGAACATAGATGGGTGACAAAGTGAGATAATTTTAATAAGACACCTCAGATGCCCATAAAGTAATCTCAAAGGGACTGCAAAGATAAGTTTGAATCAGAATTAGGCACACTCCAAGGGCAGGTACTTGCCATAGGCATTTCCTATCCTATCTCACAGCACTTCACAAACCACAACACATCCAGTGGCCGATCATAGAGTCCCAGAAAGGTTTGGGTTGGAAGGGACTTAAAAGATCATCTAGTTCCAGCCACCCCACCATGGGCATGGACATCTCCTAATAGACCAGGTTGCTCAATGCCCTGTCCAACCTGGAGTGGAACACTTCTTGGAACCTCCACACATTCTCTAGGCAGCCTCTTCCAGTGCCTCACCACCCTCATCACAGGGAAGAATTTCTTTCTAATGTCTAATCTAAATCCGGTTTCTTTCCGTTTGAAGCCATCACCCCTCACGCTGTTACTCCATGCCTCTGTAAAAAGTCCTTCTCTAGCTCTCCTGTAGCTCCCTTCAAATCCTGGAAGGCTGCTAAATACCCTGAAGATCTTTGACAGGTGCATCCTAAAGAAACATCTGGGTGTTAACTTTCGGAATACAGACAACCCAGAGGATCTAAACCGGTGGTGGTCCTGGAGATTTTGGATTATACATAGTGCTTGCCTTGGAAACACAAAGCAACAAGAAAGTGTGCATCATGCTTTAGAAAAGCAGGTTTAAAGTACTCAGAAGTGTCATAAAATCATAGAACTGTCAAGGTTGGAAGAGACCTCAGAGATCATCGTGTCAAACTGCTTGCCTAGAGCTCACAAGATGGCTGCTAAGTCACCACCACAAAACCATGTCCCTCAGCACCACATCCATACATCTTTGAAATAGCTCCACCACCTCCCTGGGCAGCCCATCCCAGTGTTTGAGAGCCCTTCCTGTGAAGAAACTTTTTCTAGTACCCAACCTAAAGCTCCTGCAGCACAACCTGAGACCATTTTCTCTTGTTCTATCACTTGCTGCATGTGAGAAGAGACCAACCCTCACCTCACTCCAACCTCCTTTCAGCGAGTTGTAGAGGGTGATNCTTCCTGTGAAGAAACTTTTTCTAGTACCCAACCTAAAGCTCCTGCAGCACAACCTGAGACCATTTTCTCTTGTTCTATCACTTGCTGCATGTGAGAAGAGACCAACCCGCCCCTCACTCCAACCTCCTTTCAGGGAGTTGTAGAGGGTGATGAGATCTTCCCTCAGCTTCCTCATCTGAAGACTAAACAACCCCATTTCCCTCATTAGAGTTGTGTTTAAGGCCCTTCACCAACTTAGTTGCTATTTTTGGACACACTCTGGCACCTCAATGTGCTTGGTATGAAGGACCCCAACCTGAATCCAGTACTCAAGGCATGGTTTCACCAGCGCTGAGAAGAGAGGGACATCACTGCTGTAGAACTGCTGGCCACACCGTTCCTGATCTAAGCCTTCTTGGCCACCTGAGCACACTGCTGGCCCATCATTGACTCCTCACACACACAAAAATAAAAGACCAAAGAGGGGTTGAAAAGAAGAAAGAAAGAACATTTTCCTGTGCAGGTGTCCTGGAAAGTAAAGCAGACTCCACCCAATGTAGTGAACAGAGAGTTCACAGAAAAGCTGGGCTCAAAAGAGAAGCAAAATGAGGAACTCTGTAGTCAAAAAGACAGAAGTTCAGTAACTAAATAAATGCTCAGTGTCAAAATTTATCATCCTGATTCTAGGAACTCAGTGACATGACTCCAGGCTACAAAAATAGCCACTGGAGGAGTCACATCGGGTGATGTAATGTGAACATGGGATAAATCCTGACTTTTTTTAAACTGAAAAACTGACATGGAGTGAAACTCTAGAGAAAAAACCCCAAACAACTGGGGCAGGGGCAGCAGTCAGCTTGGGGCATTTGATGCTTACAGAAATAGGACATGGTAGAAAATTCTTAACCTCGGCATGGTTGTGCACAGAAATCATAGAATCATAGAATGGTAAGGTTGGAAGGGACCTCTAAGATCATCTAGTTCCAACCCCCTGCCATAGGCAGGGACACCTCCCACTAGAACAGGTTGCTCAAGGCCTCCTCCAACCTGGCCTTGAACCCCTCCAGGGAGGGAGCAGCCACAACCTCCCTGGGCAACCTGTGCCAGTGTCTCTCCACCCTCACTGCAAAGAACTTCCTCCTAACATCCAGTTTCACTCTCCCCTCTGCCAGTTTAAACCCATTGCCCCTCATCCTGGCCTTACAAGACCTTGTCAGTAGTCCCTCCCCAGCCTTCCTGTAGGCTCCCTTCAGATACTGGAAGGCTACTCTAAGGTCTCCTGGAAGCCTTCTCTTCTCCAGGCTGAAGAGCACCAGCTCTCGTAGCCTGACGGGTAAATGATGGGTAAGAGCTTCAGCCCTGGAAGAATTACTATGCATTAAATGCATAGTCACTTAATTTTGTCTGCTTAAGGACAGAAAGTCCTTGGCTCCAGTGAGGCCATATCTGGAGTATTAGCTCTAGTTCTAGGCTTCCCAATTCAAGAGAGACAAGGAACTACTGGAGAGAGTTCAGCAGAGGCTGCAAAGATTCTGAGGGATCTGGAGTCTGAGAGCCCTGAGGCTGATGAGCATGGAGAAGAGCAGCCTGAGAGGGAATCTGATCAATGCTCAGCAAGAGCTAGTGGTAAGGGACAAGAGAACAGGGCCACACTCTTTTCAGTGGTGCCCAGTGACAGGACAAGGGGCAATGGGCACAAACTGGAACCCAAGAGGAGAAAATTCGTCGTTGTGAGGGTGCTGGAGCCCTGGAGCTGGCTGCCCAGAGAGGTTGTGGAGTTTCCTCTGGAGCGACTCCAAACCCCCCTGGCCACTGTGATCCTGGGCAAGCGGCTGTGGGTAACCCTCCTTTAGCAGGGGGGTTGGGCTGGACGATCTCCAGAAGTCTCTTCTGACCACATCATGCCGGGGTTCTGTGAAAGAGGAGTGTTAAGCAACCCCATTAGGAGGTTCTGTCCTCATGAAGGAGGTAGTTGACTTCTCAAACACAAAGAATTTTTGGTCTGTTGCTGTTCTACCATGTGTTCTTGCACATAGAAGTACTCAGAAAATGCCTGCAGGCAGTGGATGGCATTTCAGTTCTGCCAGCCTGCGCTCTCACTCCTATAGTCACAGTCTTCAGGGCGACTCTTTCCAAAGACTAAAGTATTTTGAAGACACCACATTAAAGAGCTTTCTAAGAAAAAGAGAAAGAAATCAAACCACTGTGAAGACTTCCATCAGAATATACTGGGACACTGTGATTCCATGATTCTGTATTCTGTGATTCTGTGATTCTATGATTCTGTGACTCTGTGATTCTATGATTCTATGATACTGTGACTCTGTGATTCTATGATTCTATGATTCTGTGATTCAGTGATTCTATAATTCCGTGATTCTGTAATTCTGTGATTCTGTGATTCTATGATTCTATGATTCTTTGACTGTGATTCTATGATTCTGTGACTCTGATTCTATGATTCTATGATACTGTGACTCTGATTCTATGATTCTATGATACTGTGACTCTGATTCTATGATTCTGTGATTCTATGATTCTGTGTCTGTGATTCTGATTCTGTGACTGATTCTATGATTCTATGATTCTGTGATTCTATGATTCTTTGACTGTGATTCTATGATTCCAAGACTCTGATTCTATGATTCTGTGATTCTATGATTCTGTGACTCTGATTCTATGATTCTATGATTCTGTGATTCTATGATTCTGATTCTGTGATTCTATGATTCTGTGACTGTGATTCTATGATTCTGTGATTCTGTGGTTCTGTGATTCTGTAATTCTATGACTCTATGATTCTATAGTTCCTTTATTCTATGATTTTGGGATTCTATGAATAGGAGCAAAATTCTGGAGCTGATTTTTTTCCCATTGTATTATTTGATAATCCAGATTTCCCCTGCATTATTTGATAATCCAGACTGAAAGGATGTCTCCTCTAAATCAGAAACTTTTGTCTTGGAACACTGAAACCTTTCCTCACAGCAGCTTCACCAAAATTGGTTAATTTCCATGCAAAGCATTTGGCTTTGAGCCTCATTTTCCAATGAAAAGGCATTTTGTTGAAAGATTCTTGATGAGCTCCCTTTCTGAACTGGTTTTGAGTAATTGCTGTGCAGGACAAGGAAATAGTCAAAAATCATGAGCTTCATCAATGTCATCCAACAGATGCATTTTTGCATAGGTAATTAGCTTGAAAGTGATCTCCATAAGCATTCTCTGCTGGTTCACAGCTATTTTCAGGGTAGAGTGAGTAATCTAACACTGCCTCTGAAAGCAGCTGCAATTTAGAGATGAGTAATCTTTGCATATGAATGCACTCTGAGCTGTGAACAGCTAATTTCTGCTTCTTCTGAAAGAGAGGAAACATTTTGTGCTTCCTCTTAGAAAGCAAATACAGCTTAGGTGGACAATTCCTTACTGAACACTATGCTTAGATTGGAAGCTTTATTTCATTCAGCTGGAAGCTGGAAGTGGAGATATTCAGACTGAAGATTAGGAAGAAATGATTTACAGTGAGAATGGTGAGACAGTGGAACAGGTTGCCCAGGGAGGTTGTGGATGCCCCCTCCCTGGAGGTGTCCAAGGCCAGGCTAGGTGGGACCTTGAGCAGCCTGATCTAGTGGAAGGTGCCCCTGCTTGTGGTGGGGGACCTGGAACTCGATGATCTTTAGAGTCCATTCCAACCCAAACCATTCTGTGCTTCTATGATTCCTTACTTGTCCACTTGCTTCAGATTTTACCCACCAAATTCCCTTGAAGCAGAATCTTAAGACCTATCAAGTGACATTTTATGGGACTCTAAGCAGTTAAATTATATGAACATAAGAGAACCTAAGTGTTTTGAATTATCTTTATGCTTGCTTTAAAACAGATACCTAGAATCATAGAACAGGGAGGGGTTGGAAGGGACCTCAGAGACAGATCATGTAGTCCAACCCCCTTGCCAGAGCAGGATCACCCAGGGCAGGTCACACAGGAACACATCCAGATGGGTCTTGAAAGTCTCCAGAGAGGGAGATTCCACAGCCTCTCTGGGCAGCCGGCTCCAGGGCTCCAGCACCCTCACACTATTATACCAAAGAAGTTTCTCCTCATGTTCAGGTGAAACTTCCTGGACTCCAGTTTGTGCCCATTGCCCCTTGTCCTGTCTCTGAGCACTGAGGAAAAGACTCTGGTCCTATCCTCTTGCCCTCCTACCCTTTAGCTCTTGCTGAGCATTGCTCAGATGCCCTCTGGGGCTGCTCTTCTCCAGGCTCAACAGCCCCAGGGCTCTCAGCCTTTCCTCCTCACAGAGATGCTCCAGGTTCCTCAGCACTTTGCTAACCTCTTCTGGGCTCTCTCAACTGTGCTGAGAAGATCTTTGAGATGCTACACTTAGCTTACTGAACAGGAAAAATAATGGTAGTGTGGTCATAGTTGGAGACACTTAAGGGAGGAGATCATATCCTTTTATAATCTCAGAATTCAATGTGTTAGCAGGGCACTACATACCTGTCTTTTGAAGACAAAAGGTTTTGGCTGAGTGTGCATTAGCTGACATGTGGAGCTACAGGATATGGAGCGGTGGGACAGTGCTGTTGGTCATAATGGAAGGGGCAAGGTGCAACAGCTGAAGTGAGGCTTTCCATATAGATGGACAGTTATTAATACAAAGGTGTGGGAGGTGTGGAAACAGAGAAAGGGAAACACTGGATAAGATGTATTAGTGTGAAGGCTACAAAGCATTCACTTCACCAAAGCTGTATCAAAGAGTGCTGGTCCCACTGCACACATGGCTCATCTCTGGTGCCTTTGTTCAAAAACAAACCCTTCACTCGTGACCACTTTGATTCACAATGAGCCTGGTCAGAATACAGAAGTTTATGGTGTACAGTGGCAATTATTTAGACAACCAAATTTTAATCCGGCTATAAAAATCACCTTGCACAAGTGTCTGATCAAGACCTAAATGTGTAAAACTTGCCTCTGGTTTCTGTAACAGTTCTTCATTAGCCTGCACTCAAGAAGAGGCTGAGGGGAGAGCTTCTGGCTCTACAATTCCCTGAAAGGAGGTTGGAGCCAGGTGGGGGTTGGTCTCTTCTCCCTAATAACAAATGATAGGGCAAGAGGAAATGGCTTCAAGTTGCCCGAGGGGAAGTTTAGGTTGGACAATAGAAGAAACCTCCTCCCTGAAAGCCTTCTCAAAGACTGGAATAGGCTGCCCCGGTAGGGGGTTGAATCCCCGTCCCTGAAGGTGGCTCACCAAAGAGCTGTGGTGCTGAGGGGGTATGGTGTAGCCCCAGCCTCGGTAAAGTTAAAGAATGGTTGGACTTAATGATCCTACAAGTCTTTTCCAAGCAAAATGATTCTGTGATTCTATGAATCTGAGTAATTCTTCGGTGAAATGTAAATTTCCTGCAAGCCCTCATTGGCAAATAGAATGTGAACAGCAGTAGCATATGCTTATGGGAGATGGAAATTCCCAGCCTCATCAGCTCTTTAAACAATCCAAATTGCTGTGACACTGCTGAAGGAACTCAGGCTGTCTTGGAATTCCTTCAGCTTGATGTCTGGAAGTAGAGCTGGGTCAGTGGAAGAAAAAAGGTGGGCAAAGCATTTCTCTTGGTGACTTTGAGGAAAGGATGATGAGCTTTTGCCAATATGTGAAGGGATCCAAATGCAAAGCCTGTGAGAGAAACCAGATTTAGATTAGGGGAAACCTTTGGCGGGAGGCACTGACAAGACTGGAGAGAGCAGTTAAACCCATGAAGCTGTCAGTGAGACTGAGGTTGGGTGGGTTGGGTGAGATTGAATTAAGTTTGGGGTTGTTTTTCACAGCACTGGGTTCAGCTGGTTCCTACAGCTTCATTCTGGAGCTTGGACATGTCATTTCTCAGCAAGACAAGATACAGCAACCTCAGGTTTGAAACTCAGAGCTATCTGCACAAAGGAAGGTGTTATCACCCCCTGCGTTTGTAGCCAGAGCAAATGGGTCCTTTACATCACAGCCACTTTCTGCAACAGATCCTCGAGGCACATCTGCCTACCATTTCTCTACAGCAGAAAGTAGCAGCAATGTGAAACACCACTCAGGAGCAGAAGACTTTTAAATAGCGTAAAGTGGTCTCAGAGATCTGCACGTTAGAATACACTCAGAGAAACATCTTAGAATCACAGAATGGTTTGGGTTGGAAGGGATCTTAAAGATTATCCAATTCCATAGACACCTTCCACTAGCCCAGGTTGCTCAAGGCCTCATCCAACCTGGCCCTGAACACCTTCAGGCAGAGGGCATCCACAACCTCCCTGGGCAACCTGTGCCAGTGTCTCCTCACCCTCACTGTAAAGAAGTTCTTCCTAATCTTCAGTTTCAGTCTGCCCTCTTCCAGCTCTAAGCCATTCCCCCTCATCCTATCAATACAAGCCCTTGTCAAAAGTCCCTTCCCAGCTCTCCTGTAGCCACCTTCAGGTACTGGAAAGCTGCTCTAAGGTCTCCCTGGAGCCTTCTCTTCTCCAGGCTGAACAGCTCCAACTCTCTCAGCCTGTCTCCACAGGGCAGGTTTTCCAGCCCTCGGGTCATGCTCTGGACCTACTCCAGCAGCTCCATGTCTTTATGCTGGGGGCACCAGAACTGGATGCAGTGCTGTAGATGGGGTCTCACAAGAGCAGAACAGAGGGGCAGAATCCTCTCCCTCTGTTGATAGAATAAAGAACCGGCAGGAAGTGTGTTCACTCACCCCAAAGTACACCCACCTGCCTCCTAGATAGATTTGAACTCCTCTGAAATAATTATCTCTTGTGTAAATCTAAAAAGAATAATTTATGAAACAGGGTATCATCAATTTCAGCATTTCAGATACAGGTCCTTTCAGTTGCAGCAGGAGAAAGGAATGACATCAGATCTGGAATCTTTTTAATCTCAGTACTCGGGGTCACTGAGTTCTGTAATGAAATCTAGTCATCTTTTGTCAGGAAGAAAATTGCTACAAGGTCTCTTCTGCATGCCCATACACCCACAGCATCACAGGGCTGGAAACTTGGATAGGAAAGGGTTAATCCAAGCAGGCGGAAGATCAAATAGCCAGGCTGATACCCACTGGTTTGTAAATGAACTGCAGGGATTGTGTAAAGCCAGCGTTGCCACACAGGCTTCATCTGCAGGCTTACAAAGTATTGCTAAGCAGTGTTTGGTTAATGTATGGGCTCAGTACCTTTGCACAGGACACAAACGGTCATGGGCAGTCTCTTAGGCACTGTGAGGAAACAAAGCAGCAAAGCTGTCTCCAGTCCACGTGGAGAAACAGTGATGGGATCTAAATGCTTCTCTCAGAGTAGCAATTTATCAGCCATGAAATGCTCTCTCAGGATAGCAGCCATGTATTTTTGTACTTGGTGAGCACTGTATGACAGATCGTTCAAAGCAAAACCATAGCCACAATTTGAAACCCTTGCTCAGGAAAAAACAAGGCAGAGAAACCTACAGCCAGCTTTAATATGTCATCCAAAGCAGAGCAGAGCTGCTTCTGCACCTTAAAAAACATAATCTTTGATTAAATAGTGATTACCATCTTGCCTCAGATAAATAAATATACCTGTGTGTATATATTTATGTATATAATTTCAAAATCAAAGCCTTGTACTTACTGCACCTTCTGCCTGTCATCTGCTGGCACTGGGAACAGATTCCAACAGCCCAGAACACAGTTTGGCAGGGATTAGGCTCCCTCTTATCATGAGCTCTCTAATTGCAGTGCATTTTTTTTTTTTTCCCTTTTGAACTAGCTAACTAACCTGTAATTTTTCTTGGTATCTGCCCAAAGGTAAATGAAGTGTCTGATACACCCAAGGAATTCCTCATCTGCTACAGGTGACTTCAGATTGGAAGCTGCCATGGCCAAATGAGAATGAATCTTCATATACCTAGGTTTCAATAATAGCCTGGGGCAAGGCAGATCGTTCCTGCTTCATTTTTATACTGTTTATTAGTTCTTCTGAAGGAAGAAAAGCCTGCCTGCAAATCTCCTCCTCTGAGCTCCTGCACAAGATTGAAGCTGAGCGAGATTCTGATCATCGAGCAAGTATTGACTTGATTTAATAAGGCAAGAAGAACCTCAACCAGCAATTGTGATTCTTGCTGCTACCCACAGGCTTCAGGTGCCCAGAAATTCAGCAGATCAGCAAGGAGGAGGCTTGAGCCTGGCCCACTTTTTCTTGCCCATTTTGCCAGATCAGGTTTATTTTTGTTATGTTGCATTTGGCACTTTGCACTTAGGCAAATGTACTGTATTAGTGGGAGGTGTCCCTGCCTATGGCAGGGGCTTGGAACTACATGATCCTTGAGGCCCCTTCCAACCTTAGCATTCTGTGATTCTATGTGTCTATAAATGCCTTAGAGTAAAGGATCTGCCACTGTCACCATCTGAAAAGGTTCTGCTGCTAACATGTTTAGCTGTTAAAAGTCACAGAATCCCAGCATGGTGCAGGTTGGAAGGGACCTCTGGAGACCATCCAGTCCAACCTCCCTGCTAAAGCAGCTTGCCCAGAATCACAATGTCATGGGAGTTTTGAAGTCTCTCCAGAAGTCTCCACAACCTCGCTGGGCAGCCTGCTCCAGGGCTCCAGCACCCCTGCACCAAAGAAGTTTCCCCTCTCGTTCAGATGGAACCTCCTGGGTTCAAGCTTGTGCCCATTGCCCCATGCGCTGTCCCTGGGCACCGCTGACAAGAGTCTGCCCCCATCCTCTTGGCCCCCACCCTCTAGCTCTTGCTGAGCATTGATCAGATCCTCTCTGCGGCTGCTCTTCTCCAGGCTCAACAGCTCCAGGGCTCTCAGCCTTTCCTTCTCACTGAGATGCTTTGGGCCCTCCATTGGACTTTGTTTCTAAAGAGTCTAAGCTAGACATCAAAAAATACTTCATCTTGAAACCTGAAGTATTTGAAGCTCAGGTTTCGAAAGGCACCAAAAATACAGGATTTAGAGTTGCTAGTCTGGGATTGCTTTCAGGGTTAACAGAAACAGAGCTTCCTCTGCTGGAAATTTCAAGCTTTTCATGCAATTTACTTCTCATAACTACATGGTTCATTTCAAACTCACTGCAGACTTTCTTACAGAACAGAGCAAACAATTTTCCATAGGAAATTTGGGGAAAGACATTTTTTTGCCAGCTTCTTTAGGTTCCAGTGACCTGATAGGCAAACAGATTAAATTCTAGTTTCCTAGTGAAAATAGTTACATTATTCCCACGTGGGTAATAAGCAGTAAAGGAACTTGAGTAAATGTGAGAAATACTAATTTGGTGGCTGGGAAGATTGGATCTCAGTTCAGCTCAAGAGAATCTTGTCCTAGTGTCCATAAAGTCATCTTTCCAGCTGGAGCAATTTTTCTCCATTTCAGCTCCCACTTGGATCATGAATGACAGACCACAGATGAGCTGAGGGAAGCTGGCTGGGCTTCACTGATGGTCTCCAGCACAGCATACCAGGCTTGGAAAAGCTTTCAACATAAGTTGACATGCTTATGACCTCTGCTTAGGAAAAGCTCTAGCCCTGAGTTGTCCACCTGCAGGTTCCCCACTTTTATAAAGAGAAAAGGATCTTGCCAGTATTGGGGATATTGTAAGAGGGGAAATGCCTTACAGTGGCATTTCAGTGTGTGAAGGGGACAGGCAAGAAAGCTGGGCAGGGACTGTATGGAAGGGCTTGTAGTGACAAGGGGCAATGGTTTGAAAGTGGAGCAGGGCAGATTTAGGTTGGGTATCAGGAGGAAGTTCTTTATTATGAGGGTAGTGAAATACTGGAACAGGTTGCCCAGGGATGTGGTGGATGCCCCATCCCTGGAGACAATCTAGATCAAACTTGGTGGGGCCCTGAGCACCCTGGTCTGGTTGGAGGATGTCCTTGCTCACTGTAAGGAGGTTGGGCAAGATGACATTTGGAGAGTGCCTTCCAGCCAGATGCATTCTGTGGTTCTGTAAAGCAGAATCATCATTTCAGAGGACTTGTCAACAAGGGTCTCCAGGAGATGATTCTTTCTCTGTGTGGTGCTGCTCTGATCAGCACGTGGATGCAGTGGGGAAGTTGAAAGGGCTGCAGGTACGTGTGTAGGCATTTCACAACAGCAACACCAACCTACAGGTGCAGCTAAAAATACCTGTGCAGAAGAGGCAGTCAGCTAGTTCAAAAGGCCAGTAAAGTCCTGGTGTCAGTGGCTGTGAATCTGCCATTATTATTTATTCTAGCTGCACAATTATTTCTTCTTTTTTTTCTTTAATACAATTACTTTAAATCATCTCTGTTTCAATAATGACATACTACAAAATATGGAGACTTGGAGTCTGTTTTGAGCAGTGTGGTTCAGCTTTTGAATTGCTTTCCCAACCCTGTGTGGACACAGTTGGGTTTGTATGCAAACAATGTTAGTGCAGGTGTTTAGCTGGTGTTTGGGGCAGCAAAACCAGGGCTTGCTAAAACTTTTATTTTTTCTTTCCTAACCAAAAAATCATTTTGCAAGCCAGAGTGTCTGGGAACCAGAGGGATGTGTCCTTCCATTTCAGTAGAAGGCTATAGTATTTATGGAATGGTTTATGCTTTCTTGTGCTGGAAATGAATGAGGGTATGAGAGAGTATCATCATAGGATCACAGAATGGACTGAGTTGGAAGGGATCTTAAAGATCATCTAGTTCCAACCCCACCACCACAGGCAGAGACATCTCCCACTAGACCAGGTTGCTCAAGACATTGTCCCATCCAGCCTCAAACACCTCCAGGGAGGGGGCATCCACAATCTCCCTGGGCTACCTGCTCCAGTGTCTCACCATCCTCATTGTAAAGAATTTCTTCCCAATGTCCAGTCTAAATCTCCCCTCCTCAAATACAATACCCTCCTTGAACAGAATAAAACCTCATGACAGAATTCTGAAATCTTTCTCTCTTGCCTCCACAGTAGAGAAGATTCCTTTCTTGACCCCCCAGCACTTGCTGCTGATACAGTCCAGAGGAACAAAAGCCAATTCTCACCAAATCTGAGCAAAGCCAAAGAGTGATCCCTGGCTGGAAAGATTCAAAGGATCCCCAGAAGTGAGGTTCTTTACACAGGGGTTTCTACACTCCTTCTGGAGCCAAAATGGGCAAGTACTAAACCTGAGCATCTGCTTGTATTCAACTGACCATAAGAGTTAAAATCATTCTGCTTATCAGAATGCACAGGTATTCACCTCAACTTCCCATGCACTGCAGTATGATTAAAAAGGAAATAAACCCAAACACATCTGTGTGGGGAGAGCTGTGGAAATATAACAGGGGTTGTGCAAGGGGCAGCTTGCCAGCAAAGGCAAAACAATTCATTGTCCTGCAAATGCTGATCCTGCCTTGAGCTTTCATGCAGCCCCCCACTCAGCGGTATGAGCCTGGCACCAAGACCCTCAGGGGGTTTTCTCAGTAGCAGTGAGATAGCAACTCTGTGCTCAGGAGAAAAAGGACAGTCAATACCTTCACTTTCTTCCAGTCAGAGAAGTACTCTGAGGAGCACAGAACACTCCAGCACACAGCACAATCCATGCTACATGAACATGCAACACCCAGAAAAAAGGCAGCACTGGGGTTTCAAAGATGAGGCAGGTAGCAACCACATGGATGACAACAGCAGCATCCAGACTAGCTAGCAGCTGAGGGGGCGATGATGTAACCATGGTATGCAGAGCAGACTGCCAACAACATCAACCTAACACACCAGGAATGCCCAGAATGCTCATCCTAACCTTTTTGTTTCAGATTTTTAAGAAGTATGGGATGTCTGCCAGTGCAATGTTATACAGGACAGCTTTGGAGTTTAGAGGGTAATGTTTGGTAAGCTAACAGCTTGGAAAAAGACCTCTCAGCAAATCCCAGCATGGTGGGGTTGGAAGAGGCCTCTGGAGATCATCCAGGCCAACCCTTCTGCTAAGCAGGGGCACCCACAACAGTTTGCCTAGGATGACAATGGCCAGGGCCATTTGGAATCTCTGCAGAGAAGGAGACTCCACAATGTCTCTGGGCAGTCTGCTCCAGGTCTCCAGCACCCACAGGAACAAAGTTTTCCCTTTGTTCAGATGGAACCTCCTGGGTTCCAGTTTGTGCCCATAGCCCCTTGTCCTGTCAACAGACACCGCTGTCTGGCCCCATCCTCTTGTCGTGTCCCTCCCTCCCCTGTAGCTGTTGCTGAGCATTG
>VWYK01014385.1:80229-105080 GCA_013399775.1 Semnornis frantzii | reverse complement strand
TCAAGTACCAACAGCTCTGTGTGGCAAATCTTGAGGTGAGAAATCCTCAGTTTCCTTTGGACCAGTTACAGAACTCTGTGGTATTCATTAATGCCTGATTCTTCCACAGGAGAATTTTTTTTGTCCTCTAGCCATGAAGAAGAGTTTACACTATTTTGCTTTCTTGCTCTATCCCAACATTCCTCCCTGAATTCTTGTAATGTCCAGCCACAGCTTATCTTAATGCTGCATCTTTGCTTGTTCTTGACACTAGGTCAAACAGCTTTGTAGCATTCCCACTCTCTATCCCACTAAGACTTGTGTGAACTCTCATGAAGACTCTCTTTTTGTCAGAAGAAGGATGGTCGCAGTTTAGCCTAACTTTTTTTTTTTTTTTTTAAATTAATTTGGCTCCCTCTATCGTCCCCATTATTTCTGTTGGGATGTGTTTTCTCTTGCATTGTTCTTTTGATGCAAGGATGCTGGGGGTTGCCCACGATCACTTAAGGTTACTTCACTTTGCTAGATTATTACACAAGCTTCACAATTTTGTTGTTCAACCTAATCTCTAGACTTCTGAGTTCATTTCCCTGAGGAAAAAAAAAATGCCAAATGCAAAGTATTACAAACAAATAGAAAGGTTGTAGAAGATGCAGAGACCGAATGCCCCCATTCCTGTATGACAAATAGTTTCACTTGGAAACAAAAAGAAGGGAAGAATGCCCTCCACTTTCTCTAGAAAGTCCTGCAATATGAGCCTGATTTGGCAAAGCTTAAATGTAACATTAGGTTAATGACAGGTAGGTCTCTTGTAGCCCACTTCTGAAAAAGATTGGATTATTGGCAGGCAAGGGTCAGTTCCCTCCTGGCTGAAATGATATTATCATAAATAAGGATCTCATCTTAAAAACTCCTATCATCTTTGCATGTCCACTGCATGGCTTTAAGATAAAGCCCCACTGACTAGGTTTCTATAAACCAGATATAGGAGGAGATGCAGTCTTCCCTTGTGAAGTCTCAAAAGCACTTACAGACTGAGGAGCCAAACCTCAGACTGTTCACACTAGCAGCTTGTTCTCACAGGGCTTTTGGAGGATCAGATTTTCCTAATTTAGAGGAAGGAGTTTAAGAATACATTAAATTGAACACTTCTTCAAAACAGAACTTTTGCATTTCTATGTGTTAATAGATTTGGCTCCCTTTTCTAGCACATCTGAATTTTATTGGTCCCTTTGTTGACCCCTTCAACAGTTTAGCATCAACAAATCTCACTGCCCTTGCTTCTTTCTGCTCGTTGACTTATGAAGTAGAAGACAGTCATGATTTACCCTCCTGCTTTCACCCAAAGCCACTTTTACCTTCTAGGATTCTGTATTTTGATCCATCTTTATCTTCCTTGTTCCATCTTCAAGGCTTCCTGACTGAAGGGATTTTGTGGTTTGCATAGCATGGTTGAAAAGCCTTCCCAATCAGAGTGAATAGTTAGCATCAGAGCCTTTAGCTTCAATCCTTTGATCTGCCTTTCTGAATCAGACAACAAGTCTGAAGGAAACTGAGGCACATATGGTGAAAATGAGGGCACAGGTGTTTCTGGGTAGTGGTGGGGCTAGTGCACTGGAGACAGCTGGAAGGATCACAGAAGGGGTATGAAAGCAGATGAGAAACTTTGCTTCCTGTAACTAAACCAGGAGAGCTGACAGAAGAAAGCCATGTTGTGTTTTGGCAACTACTTACTTTGAGCCACTGGCTGTGATTAAGTAGGGATAACAGTGGCACACAGGGACTGAAATATGATGCATGAAAGCCAACAGGATTGGGACAACTGGAAAAGTTCTGTTTGACAAGAAAGTGCTGAAGGAGAGGAAAACAGATTTGAAACAGAGGTCATGGGTATAGTCAAGAGGCTGTGTAGGATGAGAGAGACACAAGGGAAGCAGAGGGTGAGGGAAACTGATAAATACTCGTGTGGAAATTGGAGGTGTCTGTACATCTGCTTCCTAATTAGGAGGGAACATAGAAAAAAGTCTGTGATATGGAAAAGTCTGGTAGAGTGGAAGGAGCAGGAATTCTGTGAGGAAGAAATGGAAAGAGCAAGTAGAGGTGGTAAAGCCAGGGAGGTAGGAGATGAATAGAGAAAAAGGCAGAAAGGTATAGTGGAGACAAGGTCAAGCAGAAGGCTGGTCTGGTGAGTGGGATGCTGCCTGGCTGAATGAGAGATGAGAAGAGGGAAATACAAGATGTGAGGTCTGAGTGACCTAACAACATGAAAATATAAGTTACCAAGAGAAAATATAAGGGAGTCAATAAAAAAGACAGCCAGATGTTAAGGCAGAGAATGAACAAGGAAGAGGTGGGTGGGCACAGACAGTAGCTGCTGAGTGGAGGGACGAGAGAGAACAGGGTCTGCCTGCAGAGTGCTGGAGAACACATGAGACAGGAGTTGGAAACATGAGCAACACAAGGGAAAAGCTGTCATCCTCGCTGGTTTGCACTGTGCAGCAGTGAGCCAGCTCGCACAAGGGCTGTCGCTGAAGCTGGCTGTAATGGTACTGATACAGCTACATTTAAAATTATAAAGAGGGCTGCAGATTTGTCTGGGACACCAAGATTTCCCTTCAGCTGTGAGTGACCAGCAGCTTTTCCTTAAGTCCTGCAGCCTGCATCATAAGCAATATGAGTTTGAGGCTCATCTGCTGAAGAACCCATTTCTTGGCCAGAATGGATCCCCCAGCTTCTGATGCACAGGTCCAAGCTGTCAAGCCATGGGGGCTGCAGTTGCAGAAGTGCCATGCAGTATTTGTGTCTTCGATGCACACATTCAGTTTGCAGACGTGAGTGCAGTCACTCCTGTGAACTTGACCTACCATCTGAAAAACTGATCACTGCTTTTTGTAACATCCCAGATATTTACTTCACAACACTACCTGCACTGGAAAGTAGGAGTAATTTCACATTACTGAAGTGTAGCTACTCTCTCCGTGGAGCCTAACAGCAGTCACACACATCACCACTGGTTTAGGCAGAAACTCAGCATCATTGTGCCACTTTTAGCTTGCATCAACTCTCTTACTAATCAAAAAGCATCTACCTACTGGGAATCTGGCTAGCACGGATGTGGTAAAGCATCCTCCATCATGGCTCCTCTCTCATGAGCTGTACTGAACAACATATCAAACCAACAACTCTAAGCCTTAGGTCTCGATAGATTTTCTGCTCTTAATCCATCGGGGCTGAAAAACCACAGGTTGTAACCTGACATTTTGTCCCCTCGAGAGCAATCAACAGGCAAGCGATAATTCATGGCAGTGGATTTAAAGGCAGCGAATCTGGATCTTTCCAAACCTTCCCCGGAGCAGCACCGAGAGGGGCCCGGCATGTTCGTGTTTGTTTGTGATCAGCCATGCTCACGGCTGCTGCCAAGCACTGCTCCATATATCTCTGGCAGAGAGGGATCAAGAACAAGATGGGGAGGTAGTGATCTGCCCTGGAAACCTCGTTGGGAAGTGGAGCAGAGAGCCAGGCAAACCCAAACGCTTTCATGTCTCTCTAGATGGCTTCTGCCATCTGCAGCTATTCCACAGGCAGCAGTGCCCTGGCATAAACAAAGAGATACTTTAATTGTTTCCAGACCAGCAGTTAGCAGTGGTGCTGATACATGTGCTGTGTGCTCCAGCCCTGCTTCCTAGAGACTGCATCCAAACGCCCGGGGAGAAGCTCATTGGGATTCACCGCCGCAGCCCGAGTTTGCCTGGCTCAGGTGCAGCGTGCTGTGGAAGAAAGGCACTCACAGGGAAAGAGAACAGCCCCGGATGAAACACAGAGGACACTTCACAGCAGGGTGCAGCTCCGTGCATACAGGAGCTCCTCATAAGTCACTCCAGGAGAGAAAAATCTACTGGGAACGAAAAGACCATTCTGCTTAAAATCCATAAAGATTTGGTTTTCAGTTGAACACCTTCTTGCATGGAGATTAGAGGTATCAAAGCATCTCTGGCAGTGAGGATGACATTTCCTTTGTTGTACCCAGACTTCAGCAGCCTGGACACAAAACAAGGGAAAACTTGATTGCTTCCTTAAGCCACTGGTCTCATACAGCTACAAGAGGTTTTGCTTGGTACCTGTCTGCATGGGGCAAGAAGCTGCCCGGTCAGAACTGCCAAAGCAGTGCTTCACACACTGGTTTCTGGGACAGGTTCAGCATTGATGTAAACCACTAAGTCCATACAAGTTAAGAAGTGGAGGCTCAGAACTGCCAAAGCAGTGGTCCACACACTGGTTTCTGGGACAGGTTCAGCATTGATGTAAACCACTAAGTCCGTACAAGTTAAGAAGTGGGGGTTGGAAAGGCAAGACATGGGATAGCTTAGGCTAACATGATCCTTTCCAACACTTCATTTGACACTTATGTTAGTTGCTTTTTCTGCTACACTCCTGCTGTGTGTGCAACTCTCAAATGCTAACCTGTTGCAACTTCACCAGCATCCATTTTCAACTTTACCAGCATCCATTTTCAACCTCTGCTTGCTGCTTCTGCATTTGGCTAGGGAGAAAATTTAAACCCATTCTTTCCATGGCAGTCAACAGAAATCAAAAGTAATTTATTTCTAAATCCTGCTGAGAATGGGATGCTAGGGTCACACTGATGCATAGGTCTAGAAACAAGGCAGAGCCTCATGGAGGGCTGAACAACTGTCCAGATATTAGCAGGTTGGAGTTGTGGTTCCAGCTCTTTCACTGAATTCCTCTGTGCCTTTGAGTAAATCAATTTGTATCTATCTTCCTCATCTATAAAATGGGAATGGTCATATCTGGATACCTCAGGGAGTTTGCAAGGCTCAATTAGTTAATGCTAGTGCCTTGTCAGCTCTCATTACCATGGTATCTCAGTGTTTATTGCATTGAAATTGTAAAATGCTACTTACATGCTAAACATTATTATTCTAGGTGAGATGGAGAGACTTAATCTAGTTTGTCTGTGCATAGCAAAGGCAGGGTGTTGACATTCCTGGTAATAGCTTCAGTATGAGGTCTGGCCTACTTGGAGAAAAGTTCCCCTGACATATAACAAAATTTATTTATTTCCAAATCCTTAATGGACCTGTTCTTGAGCCTGGTTTAAGCTGCATTTTTTGCTGGTTTACTTAGCTCAGTCTGCATAATTAACTCACCCAGCATAAATACAACTTAAATTGGTTTAGGTATATCTTTGTTTCAGTGCAAGAAAACCACTAGGATCTCTTTCTCTCGCATAAAAAAAAGTCCAGGCAGGTCTCAACCAGAACAAGGTCCCCAAAATATTATAAAAAAACATTTGGATGTCAAACTGCTTAGAGAAATGTGATTGTAGGCAGCTTGGAGTGGGGGGTGGCTGGCAGATTCCTGAAGTGAAGGGATTTTAAGTTCTCAGCCTCGAAGGGAAAGAGCTAGTGACTAATCTAGTTAGTCATCTCCAGACTTTTCCCAGAGCAGTTCTGCTTGCAACTGAGGAGTCTTAAGATACTCAGCTTTTTCTGTCAACCAGAAGCAGGCTGCCCAGAGAGGTTGTGGATTCTCCTTGTCTGGAGACTTTCAAGACCCATCTGGATGCGTTCCTGCCCTGGGTGATCCTGCTTTGGCAGGGTGTTGGGCTGGATGATCTCTGAAGGTCCCTTCCAACCCCTACCATTCTATGACTCTAAGGGAAGGCCTGACTCTCCACAGGAGCATGGTCTTAACCTTAGGGGTTATTTCTATTAGTGCATGTGCATTAGAATAGACCTGAGATGCTGGCAGTGAGGCCGAGGAGCTGCTTTCAT
Source organism: Semnornis frantzii (assembly GCA_013399775.1). Taxonomy (NCBI): domain Eukaryota; kingdom Metazoa; phylum Chordata; class Aves; order Piciformes; family Ramphastidae; genus Semnornis; species Semnornis frantzii. The sequence goes on along the minus strand of VWYK01014385.1, from coordinate 99,306 downwards.
CTCTTCTTGCCCCAGCCTCTCCAGTAGCTTTGCCTACTGAGGCAGAGAGTGCCCAGGTGTGCCTGGCTAGCCAAGGAGTGGCATCCAGGAAAAGGCAGGCTGCTCTTCCTGCTGCATTGTCACAGAGGCTGCTTTTATACCTGCTGTTTCACAGACACCAGTTTCATTATTCTGAGACAGCAGCAGCACATCCCCAGACCTCAGCCTGGTACCAAGCTTAGAAAGGGTCCACTCCAGGGTCTAACACAGCTTGAGCTCACACCGTGAATGGGGCTGGGGGGCTGCAAGGCAGCATGGCTGTTTCAATTATGTATGCTGCAGTGTAGAGGGTGCACTGAGCAGTACAAGCAGTAATGTGAGGTGTTACTGTCTCCTTTGACCCCCTGGTTCTCCCTTCCTCTTGACATACTGCTTGGCCATCCATTTAATACTATATTCCAGAAGTTTGGGCCACTGTGTGGTTTTGCATGTGCTTGTTCGAAATGCCATGAACATCAATATTCTGAAACTGCCCAAAGGATTTCTTCCTGGATATGATTTGCATGGCAGTGGTTTCCCTACTGATGAGGTAACTGTCTGCTGGGAAGTAACATTGCTGATGAAGCCCTTGTGCCCTCCATGGCAACTCTACTGTTCAGAGGCTTTCAGAGGTGTGGGCTTAGGTCATGCAATGTATTTAAGACAGGCCACACAATGACAGTGAGTGGTCACCTCCCAGTTTAAACCAGCAGTACAGGAGAAGAAAGAAAAGATATGCTTGTGCCATTTGTGACACTGTCATCCATTTAATTCTCCCGATGGTTTTCATGTCCTACCTCTCATCAAACACTTGATGCTGGGCTTCAGGGTTTCCCATGCTAATAGGATATCAATACAAGCTGCTAGCACTCCTTACAGTCAGGCGTTGGGCACAGAAATACCATAGGCTCCTGAACTGATAAATGGATCAGGCTTGGACAGAGGAACCTTGAGAGTTTGGTTTTCAGTACCCCAGGACAGCTCTGCTAATGCACTTCTGCTTTCCCTTGAATTTGAGATGAAGATCCCGTCACAAACAACCTTGCTGTGCTGGAATGGTTGCTCCTGTGGAAGCATCTGAATTGTTTCAAGCCTGTGATGTGATGGAAACACAAGCATGTTATGAAGAATGGCTGCACTGGCAGGTAGGAGGGCTGCCTGCTCTTCTGCACTCAGTGTCTTTCAGCTTTTGGCTTTCTCGCGTCCAGCCTTCCTGGTTCACTCTTGTGTCTAAGCCTCATTTTCCTGCTGAGAGGAGAGGAATGTACCCCAGCAGCCCCCGAGATGCCGTTTGTCCTGCTAGACCCTGGGATTAAAAAACTCATCCCCTGGGAATTAATGCTGTGTGTAATCACCCAGAAAAACAGTCCAATTTGCACCCAACCATCCTGACAGTTATCTCAGTGTCCATCCTGCCCCTGCCTGTTCCCAAGGGCCCCTCCTGGTGATATGCAGATAAAACTTTGCTGGCAGCTGCCCTTTATGCTCTGGCTGAGGGCAGAATCTGCCCTCCAGCCCCAAAAGGTAGCAGCAAGGCTTTGGAATACACATCCAGACAAAGTCCCATAGGAAACTGCTGTATGGAAATAGAAAAACATTGTTCTCTACTGTTGGGGAGGGAAAAAGGCTGGGGAGTTCAAATATGAAGTGGTCAGGCTATTAACCTTCTCACTTAGAAGCAGTGGTCACTAAATTACAAGGCATGTCTTCTTCTTCCTCCTCCTCCAAAGAATGGGCCTTCCAAGGTGATACTGGTCCCTTATGAGAACAAGCAATAAAGTGTAATTAATCCTGCTCTGGAAATACAACCAGATGCTGGCATTGAGTCACAGCTGAGCCTGAGGGGGTTAAGGAACTTAAATCAGGGAGCCAGCACATCAGGCAAACAGCAAATCCTCCCACTGCCTCCCGTCACCCCTGACACACAGCTAGGGCTGTCCCCACCAGTGACATGAAGTGTGCTGCCTCATGGTGACTCCGTGGGGGGAAGGGCGGGTTCCTGCAAGCTCCCTGAATAGGCTGGCTCCCTACAGGAGGAGAGGCCTCCAAAGGAGACCTGTAAGAGCACAGGAAACATATCCAGAGTCAGCAGTCTTCCCTTCATGTCACCTCTGAACCAAGTGCAGTACATTGCTGGGAGCCAGGTGTGCGTTTGGGAAGGGAAGGGGAATGGAGTTTCCAGAGATTCTATCACTTAAGATGTAATATTCTATATATGCCCTCACCAGTTCTGGGGGTTAAAAATCCCCTGGCACATTGCAACCTGAGCAATTGCGTTTTGCTGGTCTTAAAGCAATTCCAGACAGCTTCAGCTAAGGACAAAATTAATCTTCCTCTTCTCTGGTGAAATGTGCCCTGCTGTGCATGGTCTATGCTAGAGGCAGGTGGACTGCTGGGAGGAGGAGAAATAACTTCTTAGTACATACTGTGGAGATGCTCTTGAACAGGACATGGTTTGTACCTTTGATGGGCAGTCAGAGTGAAACGGGGAGCCTCTGGAGATGAGTCCTGCAAACCCCCATTCAGAGAAGTGGCAGCAAGCAGCATCGATGTCCTCAGACATGCAGATGGGGCAGATCACCTTATCTTGGCCAACCTGGCTTCTAGCATTTGCTCTTCCCTGAATTGCAGAACTGTCAGGGCTGGAAGGGACCTCAAGGCTCATCCAGTTCCAACCCTTGTGCCATGGACAGGGACACCTCACACTAGATCAGGTTGCCCAGAGCCACATACAACCTGGCCTTAAAAACTTCCAGGGATGACGCTTCCACCACCTCCCTGGGCAACCTGTGCCAGTCTCTCACCATTGTCAGGCTGAAGAACTTCCTGACATCTAATCTAAATCTGCCCTCCTCTAGCTTGGATCCATCCCCCCAAGTCCTATCACCACCTGACACCCTAAAAAGGCCCTTCCCAGCTTTCTTGCAGCCCCCTTCAGATACTGGAAGGCCACAATAAGGTCTCCTCAGAGCCTCCTCCTCTTCGGTCTGAACAACCCCAATTCTCTCAGCCTGTCCTCACAGCAGAGCAGCTCCAGCCCTCTGATCATCCTTGTGGCCCTTCTCTGGACACCTTCCAGCACCCACAGATTTTTCCTGTCACAGAGACTCCAGAACTGGGCACAGTGCTCCAGGTGGGGTCTCAGCAGAGTGGAGCAGAGGGGCAGAATCCCCTCCCTTGCCCTGCTGCCCACACTTCTCTTGCTGCAGGCCAGGCTCTGGTTGCTCTCTGAGCTGCAAGTGCACACTGCTGGCTCATGCTGAGCTTCTCATCCACCAGCACGCCCAAGTCCTTTTCTTCAGGGCTGCTCTCTAGGCAGTCACCGCCCAGCCTCTATCAGTGCTTGGGATTGCCCCAACCCAGGTGCAGGATCTCACACTTGCTCTTGCTGAACCTCACAAACTTGGCTTGGGCCCAGCTTTGCAGCCTGTCAAGGTAGAAAAACAGTGCAAAGGAGATATGACAGAGAAGAGCTCTCTCTGCCTTCTCTGTCATATAGGTGGGCAGGAGATTTATGCCACACAGTTCACACACCACAGGATTGTGCCTGCCTTACTGTTCCTGTGGGCAAGACTGTACAAAGAGCAGAGCACCAGAAACAACCCTTTCTCTTTGCAGCATAGCATCCATCAAGAAGCATTTCCTAGATGCCAGACACACTTCATGTTTAAATCCACTTCTCTTTGATCTGAGGGTTAGGAACAGGCAGGAACTGTGCAGGTAATTTCTGGGTGTGTGTATGGAGCCATACCTGGCCCAGGCAGCTCAGGCACCTCCTGCCAGACTGCTGCATATGTTCAGAATGAAGTGGGATGTGGAGCATGTCTCCAAGCCAGCACATGTAGAGCAGTAGGGAAGACCCAGCAGTGTAGGCTTCAGCACCAACTGGACCAGCCCACTCAAGTATGAATTTGGTTTATCAGTGACAAGTATTCTCACTCCTTTTACTACTTGGCTACTGGCAGCTAGTGTGGGTGTGCCTGCCCTTGACAGAGTCATTCTTATTTGATTGTGTAGGCACAGCTGATGTCAGCAGTCTCCAGCCTTTGCTGGCCCAAGGGCAGGGCTTTGTTACCTTTGCTGGAAGGGGGAATGCACTGCTCCTTACAAACACCCCAAGAGAGGATTTTTTGGTGGGATCCGAGTTTTTGTTTGGATGACGATACACAATCTTTTGGGTGTTGTCTAAGCTTCTAAGCAGCCACTGTGTCTTGCAGGAATGAGTCCTCTTCCCTCTCCCCAGGTCCAACAACTGGTTCACTGGTACGTAACATTCAGCTTTAGCTTATCCTCTCCTCCCCACCCAGTGGCCAAAGGTAGAGGGATGCAAATGAGCTCTAGGCTGAGGTAACCACCTAAATGATTTCTGGTTCTACATGACCAATTTTTTAAAGCCTCAGAAAGGGCTCTCACATAAGGCCACTCTTTCCTAGGAAGTCTCTGTGATTAGAGGCAAAACTTCACTACTTCTGCTTTTCTCTCCCACTCTGCTCTTTCTCTAAATACCCATCACAACTCTACCCTCATCCTTCCAAAGTGCTTCTGTCAACTGATTTTTCTTTCATATGAGAGAAGATACCATTGCTCTGAAGTAGCATCACAAGAGTCAAGTTGAAAGCAAAACCAAGCAAAAATGAATTTAGCAAAACATTTGGATACCATTACAGCAGTGATATCAAATATAAACCAAACCGACAGTCACAATTCCCCTGCAGTCTTCCCAACTCCAACTTTGAGAAGAGCATTCTGGGGAAGATTACCAAATAAAATAAATCAAATCAAATCAAATAAACCAGTTGAATTGATTCCTTTGATCCATCTGAGACAAACAAACAAAACCCCAACCAACCAGATAAAAAAATAAAACAAACCAGGAGATGAAGAACTAGAATAGACACTAAGGTTTGGGCTCCTCTCCCTCTCCTCTCTCAATTTAAGTATTTCAAACTGCTGTTAGTATAGGTGATCATTATGTCTCAAGACACTTGTCTGTGAAATTAAGGTGTTAACATACAGTTGTAACTATATGCCATTTTATTAACAGGTCTTTGTTAAATGCACTCAGATTCACCAGATGGGAGGCTATAGAGGGAGGCAGCAAGTGCTGTAATGAACTACCCAAGATATCACTGATCACTACAAGATCTGCTCAGCTGTGTCACAGACTCCACACTGCTTACAACCATGCTTGGGCTGTATTGCTATGTTCACAGTCTGCATGGATGGAACAGTCAACAAAATTCTACAGTGTTCACTTCGGGGCCACTGACTCCAGGAAGGACAGGGAGGGGTGGAGCATGTCCAGAGAAGGGTAAGGAGTCTGAAGAAGGGCCTGGAGCACCTGGGCTACGAAGAGGGGCTGAGGGTGTTCAGGCTGGAGAAGAAAAGGCTGGGGGCAGACCTCATTGCTCTCTACAGCTCCCTGAAGGGAGACTGGAGTGAGGAGGGGGCAGCCTCTGCTGCTTGGTGGCAAGGGACAGGAGCAGAGGAAATGGTTCCAAGCTGCAGCAGGGGAGGTTCAGTCTGGATTCTAGGAAATATTTCTTCCCAGAAAGGGTTCTCAGACCTTGGAATGGTCTGCCCAGGGCACTGCTGGAGTCCACATCCCTAGAGGTATTTAAGCAGTGTGTGGAGCTGACAGGGTTTAGTGTTGACCCTTCAGTGCTGGGCTGACTGGGTGAGCTTGGAGGTCTCTTCCAGCCAGATATATGCTGTGATTCTGTGATGTGAGGATGCCTGTTCATACATGAGCACGTACCTGTGTGTGTGCGCATGTAGCTTGCATAAACTATCCCTTTTTAAGCTTTTTGTTCAGGAAAATGCATGGAAATCTCAAAGCTGCTGGACAAGAAGCTATCTAGCAGCTCAGGCCAACTGTTTGGACCTTCATCTGAAGCAACCTGGTAGAGGGCAGGGTTTAGGGGGGAACGTTTCACGTGTTGGTTAGACCCAAAGGGCTAGGAGGTAGCTTGTGCCAATGGCTGTCAGCCTGTTACATCTACCCCTGATATTTTCATGTCAGTCATCAATGCCTGGTGAGAAACGGGTCTCCAAAAAAGAAAAGACTGAGCAGTACCTGGAAGAGGACTTGAAGTCACCAGGCAGTTGCTGATTTGGTGGCTTATTGCTCAACTATCATTTGTGTAGCCCGGCCTAGGAAAGGGGAATGCCAGGGGAGTCTCCCTAACTGTTCTGCCCTGACTGCAAAGGAGCAATGAGAGGCAGGATAGCACATTTTTGATACACCCATACAATTCCCAATCCTGGAAGGGGTGTGTTTCATGCCAGGCTTCACCACTGCCCTTCTCTGTCCCAAATTTCCTTCTACCTGTGGTATGGGGGACACAGAAGGAGGCAGAATTTATCTGCAGACTCTGATTCAGAGTCATGAAGTATTTTAAGCACTCTCCACTCTTTTCCTGCTGATGGCTGCTGCAGCTGCTGTGCCTCATGCTGTTTCTTTGTACCAGGAGAGGAGGACAGAGGCATATTTTCTTTTCAGCACTTACTGCTGCTCAGTGTTCTTCACCATCTCCTGTCTGCACACAGACCAGTTGCTCCTGTTATTCTCTTGTCTTTTCCCAGACAGATGCCTTCCATTGTTTACCCAAATTTCAAAAAATACTAATGAACTTTACTGAAGAAGAAACCACACACTTCTTTCTAGTCACTGACTTACTCTACCTGCCCATTTGGGGTGAATCCAGTGTCTGAGTGTCTTTATTTCAAGGCTACAGACAGCCTGAGGCTGTCCCACGTGCCTGCGCTATGCCTGTCACCCCGGGCTCTAGACTAGGATCCGAGTTACTATTGCAACTGAAAAAAAACTCAAACCAAACTTTGATTTGGGAGAAGCATTGACACAGGAGAAATACTCGTATTTCACACTTACTTCTTCTGCCCCAACTTCAACAAAACACACATCTAAGATTGTTATAATTATTAAGCTACCAGCTGGCCTTGCTTAACTCTCTGAAGTTACATCAAGAAACATCAGATCAGTGCCCAACTGAACTGTGGCTGTAGCCATCACGCCGCAGCCTCCTTCCAGTCCAATAATGCATACTCCAGGAGTCACTACCAAAGCACTTGGCAGCAGGTAAAGCTGCAGCACTGTGCTGTGCCGTGCTGTAACAAATCTCTCCCACTCCCAAAGTTCCCCTCAGAATCTGCAACTAGTAGCCCTTCACAGAGAGCTCAGACTCTGCAGAGGAGCAGCAGAAGCACTGCCAGCATACCCGGCCTCCTGCCACTGATGTCCATTCCAGCACCGACACCCATCCTGGCACAGCACCACCTACAGGCATGGCACCACAGGTCTAGGCTGCCTGGGGTCCTGCTGTTGGGACGGGCAGCCACAGGAAACGAATCTGCCTCTCACCTATTTATTCTGGAGCCATGTGGGGGTTAATGCTCCTCTTTCCCAATTGCAGAGTGACCCAGGTGGGGCTAATGAGTGCTTCTCTTGCTTAGCTAATTAGAGGCTCTGAGAGCAGCAGACTGCAGTTAGTTCTAGGCTGGAGCACTTGCAAACCGAATGTTGTGTGGGGTGTTTATTTCAANTGTGTGTGTGTGTGTGAAATAAAAACCGCTGGCAGGACTAGCACAGCACAGATGGGAACAAGCAATGAGATGAGGCTCCATAGCACCCTTCCTCTTCTAATCTGCATTTTTGTGGGGTTTGAGGAGGCAGGAGCAAATGATTAGGAAATCTGGGCCATTTGTTCTCCTTCAAAGAGATTTGCTGATCCAAATCAGCACAGGCTTTTGGAGTCCAGTATGTCTGCCCTCTTACATCACCTGTCATTACCTCTGCAGGGTCTAGCAGAGTGTGCCCTGGTGCCACCTGCAGTCTGGCCAGTGGTGGCCCTTGCTGAAGTCTCTAACCAGAGGCATGTGAAGCTCACACTTTGCACAGGGCACTTACGGACCCCAGAGCACTCTGCAGGGCTGTCACCCACCAGTCCCATCTGCCATGCAGCTTCCCCATGAGCAGGGCTGTCCAGGAAGAGCCTCCCCTCTCAGAAATAGTGGGACAAACTAAGGAAGCCTTGAGAAGGCTTCTGGGCTCAGAAGCCCTCTCCCATGTGCAGATGCCAGAGATCTTGCTGCAGGGGTGCAAGACCCTGGAAAGACAGACACTGTGTACTGACAGCTAGCAAGCTGGGGCCAGGGCAGGGGGGCAGCTGCGGGCGGGAGGTCTGTGGCACAAATGGTCTCTCTGCTTGAGCCAAAAGTCTCCTGGCTGAGAGGGTTTCTGTGTGAGGGAGCCTAATTTAAGGGACTGTGCTTGCCCTGTGTGGCTTGGCTTTTCTCGGCAAGGCGGCCATGGGTGGAGTGGCTAATGCTGCTCCTGGTCATCCCAGCAGGCTGGCCAGCACAGGACAGCTTGGAGGGATCTGGATTTTATTACAACATCACCTCTAACATAAGACACCCAAAGAAGGCCTTGGCTGCTGCTGAGCCTGCCCCACGCTCACAGGCTTGATCTCAGAAAGTTGTAGTCTGAGCTGTCTTTTCCTTGCCTGCTCAGCTTTTTACATTCCAATTGGAGTAAAACCCAGCTGCAGCTGAAGGGTGCTTATTTTCCCTCTCACTCCTGCAAGCTGCATTTCCCTTGCCTCCTTCTAGCTGTTCTTTAGTTCCCTTCATGCCGTTTCCCCCTGGCTTTCCCTTTGTTTCTTTCCTAGGGCAGCAGCACATCATTACGGCTGGTCTTTCTCTAGAGCTCTCCAGGCCGAGGTCATTACTTAGCCTGTGAGATCCAGCGAGGTTGCTGTTTGTAAGGCTGGGAGACCTATGAAAAAGCAGCTAATCAATTCAGAAAATCATCTGGGTGGTAACCCCACTGGCAGCTTATTTTCTTCCCTTCCACTTAGACATCAAACTGGCTGAAGAGGGCTCTGGGGAATGAGGCAGGCACTGAGATCTGCTCCTCTGCAGACACATCTGTGTCTTTCATCAGCAGGGCTCAGGGAATACCACTAAGCGGAGAGGGGAAAATCTCTTTGGAGCTGAGAGGCTTGCGGGTCTCCATCCTCTCTCTGAAGAGAGTCTACCCAGCGGGGAAGCGATGGTTTGAAAAGTGGCTGATGCACTAACATTGTTTGGCAGAAACTGTCACATCACAGACGGAGCTGGGCGAGATGGAGGACAAAACACACAGCGAGGAGGGTGGCGTTAGGACGGCCGCACATCAGCGAGCAGAGCCTGGCTGCCGAAAGAGCCCACAATGGCTAAGTGCAAGCGGCAATTTGCAAAAGTACTCGCAAATGGTCTTCTGGAGATGGACTTACTAATTGTTGCATTTTGCTTTCACCCTCTCTTTCTCTAATTTGTGCTTTTGGGGACTGCACCCGAACAAGTGCAAGGTCAAAGCCTTCACCACCACCAGGTTTAGTAATTAGAAGTGCAGATGCACAGTGCCTCATAGGCTGGGACTCACTGCTCGTTCGGAGAAGATAAGCCACATCTGAAAGGCATTCTCTGGGAGATGAGCTAGCCCTTTGAAGGGTGGGGGTGGATGTCTGTGCAATGTGCCCTCCCCCTGGCTTTGGCCAGCAGGCTGGAAAATGTCAAGGTTAGGAAAGGCTGAGCTTCGTTTGCTTTTCACAGAACTGGGTAATGAATTTTTCATTTTAAAGTATTGTTCTAGCTTGAAAAGCGAGTCTGTAGTGCTGGCATCACAGGGTTTCACATCTGTCTCTCAGTTGCTTCAGATTGCCTTTGCCCAATTTACTAAACACAGAATTTTCTGGGTGTGTTTTGCAACCCAGCAAGCTAAACAGGCGGCCTGAGGCTTTAGCAGTCTCCACATCTTTATCTGCCTTTATTAATGGGGCAGATTTTGCTCCCTAACTCTTTATATCAATCTCCTACACTGGTGTTCTGTTTACAAGGAGGCTGCAAAACCACGATACGGGAAAGGAAAAGCACCAAGAACTTCACTTTGTCACCAGACAGAGTACTTTTAATTCTGAATGCAAATTCGAAGCAGAAGCCCACTCTAAAAACAAAGGCATTTTTCTTCTCAGCCATGGCTGAGTGAAAGTCTTTTTAACCCCTCATTTGTGATTGCAGCTTGGCAAAACTCCATAAAATAATGAGCATCTCAAAAAGATTCACTCAACTCCCTGTTTCCTTGTGTGAAATACAGAGATACTCAAGTACCTCAGAAATCGAGTTAGGACAATTAAAGGCAATGTCTTTTCACAGCACTCGCATCTTACTTGTGGAATTTACTTTGGCAATGTGCAGTAGAACCCAGTGGGTTTAGCAGGATTCAGAAGAGTTCAGCAGGTCTCAAACATTTTTACAGACAATATTAAAAGCTATAATGAAAGCAACAGAAGCTTCTAGTGATGGAAGCTCTGCTTACCAAAGCCAAATTCAACTTTCTCAGTGTGGAATTTGGGAAGTGTTTCATTGGTAGGGAACTTGTTCTGCTCCTGCCTACTGATGGTTTTTGTGTCTCTGCCTGTGCTGCTGACCCAAGGTGAAAAAGGAGTCCTAGAAGAGAGGAAGAGTTAGTGTAATGCAGCACAAACCAGTTCCTCTATTTCTGCTTAGCCTGATGAACACTTAATATACTCACTATAATCCTGACCAGTACTGAGGGTGAGAGGGGTTTGGAGGAAAACCTCATGTCCTTAATACAAGTAAGAGCTTGTGCCAGGGTCTTGTGAAAAGGTGCAAACCCCCTTTGCCTTAGACAAACATCCTGAGGCAATAAGTTCCACAGCTTAGCTACCTGCTCAGATGGGCAGCAAACAAACAAACTTTCTTTTTATCAGATTTATTTCTCCCAGAAGCTTCTGGCCGTGCAGCAGCACTGACTTGTCTAAAGGGAAAATTCCCAAGAGTTTTCTCTCTAGAAGCATTTTTACCCATTTTAAGGATCCCTGAAGGCTGTCTGCATCATGCCAGCACTGTGTGTGTGTGCCAACTGCAGTTGCTGAATGGCTGCTGGCAACCAGAGCGTGACTCACAGAATCACTCTGGTTGAAAAAGACCTTCAAGGTCATCAAGTCCAACTATTATCTAACTCTACCAGGGCCACTACTACTTGCCCACCATATCTAGCCTGATTTGAACACATCCAGAGATGGCTATTCGACCACTTTCCTGGGCAGCCTGTTCCAGTTTTTGATAATCCTTTCAGTATGACTTCTTTGTCACTGGCTGCTGCAAGCTGCAGCAGAGACCAAGGGCTTACCAGGACCCAAAAAGGGACCAGCCTGGTGTCTACTTGATTGTATGAGAAAATTGGAGTTAAACTACCAATCCACACCGTTAATGGTGTTCATGCATGTGATGGACTGTGGCAAGCCAGTGGCTGACAAAGTACAGCAGATAAGCCATGAGGGTGAAGAGCAGCACTCTAGCCATGGCAGGACCTCATGGGGGAGACTCAGGGTCACAGCCTAAGCAAAGTTGACAGCAAATGTGAGCATGTACTCAAGGGAAGTCCTTAGCAGAAGTCACAGTAACTGCTCATCACAAGCAGACTGTCACTAACCATGAGCATACCCAACAGTGGATTGAAGGCTGGGCATCATGTTTGTCCCTGGGCCTTTCTCCTGCCCATTGCTGCCTGCCTTGCCTGCCCTGCCTCAGCCAGGCTTATTTAGAGTTTCCTCCTAAGAAGCCCACATTTTCTGGCTCCTGCTTGATCCTCCATGGCTGCCATGGGTGCACATAGCCTCGCAGAGGAAGGTGCAGCCAAAGGGGCAAAGCACTAAGCATCCCTGGGGTGACTGAGCATGGGATGTGGAGGAGGAGCTTGGAGGTGGGGAGCAGGTGGCACAGTGCTGAGCTGCTCAGCTGTTGTGTGGCTGGAGAGAGACGGACGCAGCTGGGTGAGGGATGGAAAGAACTCAAGGTCTGGCAGGCTTCCTGCTTTACAGGTCTGCAGCCAGCACAAAAGAAGTAGAGAGCAATCCAGCTGGTATGAAGCACCCTGGGTGCTTATGAGTCCACAAGGGGCTGTGCTGGGGAACACCCTTGCAGGGGTGCAATGTGAACATATCGGGTCTGTGACAGCCTCACCTCGAGTCTTGTGCTGCTTTGTGTCTGGGTGACTATCCTGGTAGCAGCCTCTGCTGCGTGCCAGCAGGGGCCTTGGCAGCACTCTCTGGGGCATACATTTATATCTGCTCATGCAAATAACCTGGAGGTGTCCCCTGGAGTGGGACAGCTGGTCCCTGGCAGCGTTTTTGGGAGCATTCTTTATGTGCCCACGTAAGTACCCTGGCAATCCCTTTTGGAGCTTGCCAGCAGGGGCCCTGGCAGAGGCCAAGAGGCAGCGTCTCAGTGGCTGAAGCCATGCCAACTGAAGCTTTCCGACAGCAAAGCTTTCTTCTGGCCTGAACAAAGAGCCAATGTGGCTGGCAGTATTGATCTGCTTCATGCCTCTCTTGCTTTTAACACGGCAGGAAAAGACCGATAGGAGTTTGAATTTATCCCAATGGCATCAGACACGGTGAATACCACTCATTGATAAATGCCACTTTTTATTAAGTTTTAATTACAATGTCATTTCAACAGGCTGGACATGTCCTGCCTCCTCGTTGTAGCCAGTGGGGTTTTGTTTCAGGTGCACATCCTTGAGCTTCAGTGATTAATTTCCATTGCAGACTGAGGAGCTGACAGGCTGTTGGAGAGCCTCATGCTGGCTGCCTCAGCAACTGCCCCTCAGCCTCAGTCTCCATGCTGGCAGTTCCAGCTTTACCTCAGTGCTGCAACTGGGGGTGCAGGCTGGGCTGGGACAGTGTCAGGAGGCGGCAAGCTGGCGGTGTCAGAGACATTAAGATGTCCATACGCTAAATGTAGTTGTTGGACCTTCTTTCTTCACGCTAACAGAGATGGTCTTTTCCAGCAATCTGCAGCCTGCCCGTCTCTCATATGCTTTATGGAGCTTGATTTTTTTCATATTGCATTAGGGCCTCGCTGAGGCAGAAGCTGGATGCAGAGTTTGCAAAAGATCTTTGAACCTATCACACCGCTGTTCCTCCTTGATACATCTTCCTCTTGGTTCTAGGAAAGAGTCCAAAAAGGGTGCTCTGCTCTTCTTCTCAGGGCTGGAGCTCCTCTCTTATGAGCACAGGCTGAGAGAGTTGGGGTTGTTCAGTTTGGAGAAGAGAAGGCTCCAAGGAGACCTTATTGTGGCCTTCCAGTATCTGAAGTGGGCTACAAGAAAGCTGGGGAAGGACTTTTTAGGGTGTCAGGTAGTGATAGGACTTGGGGAGATGGATCCAAGCTAGAGGTGGGCAGATTTAGACTGGATGTTAGGGAGAAGTTATTCACCACAAGGGTGGTGAGAGATTGGAACAGGTTGCCCAGGGAGGTGGTGGAAGCCTCATCCCTGAAAGGCCAGGTTGGATGTGACTCTGTGCAACCTGATCTAGTGTGAGGTGTCCCTGCCCACGGCAGGGGGGTTGGAACTGTATGGTCCTTGGGGTCCCTTCCAACCCTGACAATCCTGTGATTCCATGACTGGTGAGGATGGCATGAATGGCAAATGTTTCTTCTTTCCTGTTGTCCCTCAGAGGTAGGTTTTGAACATCTGAGAGAGTTGCAGATAAGATCTGATCAGGTCCAACTCACAACAGGGTGATTAAACAGAAACTACTTGAGTCAGTTAGGAGTTCAGTTTGGCTTGTAGTTCTCCATCTCCAGATTGAAATGGTGAGTACTCTTTTAGCATAAGAAGGTGTGTGCATGCCTGTGTTACCCCTGAGACAGTTTCTCCCATGCATTGCACTGCTTTCTGTCCCCAGCACTGCTTCAAATGCTTTGCTAAAACAGTTATGTGGTTGGCAATTCCTCTGATTGCTCCCCATTTTTCTATGTCATCTTTCCACATCCTTTCCCTGAGAGCAAGATCTTTATAAAAGCAGGGAAACTCAGCTGCTGCACAAGGCACAGAGGTGCTGAACCACTGCTTGGTTGTGCTGCTACAAACCATCCCTCCCTTCACTGCCCTGTACTTTCCCAAAGGCCATGGAAGTCACAAAGGGCACCTGACACAGACGGGTAAGGATCTAGAGATCAAAGCTGTAGAAAACTCACAGCGATGGAAAAGAAATGGCACCCAGCTTTGAGTGGCATTTGCTGTTAGACCAAAAGCAAGAGAGAAAGAGCCAGAGGCCAGATCCAGTGAAACCACAGTGCACAGCTACTGCTGCATGAATTGCCTCAGATTGTGTTGTGGCAGGGCTTGGAGGTGTTTAAGGAAGCAGAAGTGAGGATTAGACAGCTCTGCAAACACCAGTTCTAACATAGACTTGTTCCAACAAGGCAGACAGCTCGAGGTACAGCTGAGCAGTGTCTGATAAAGGTCCTTTCCTCTAAAATGCCTGCTGTGGTTACCATGGGCATTAGCAGTGGTGTGGTGCTCAAGTCCAGAGACTGGCAGCAGATTATATTAACCCCTGGCAACTCTACCTGCCTTGAGAAGGTTTACACAATGTGGTAGCTAGCACCAGGATCCTGAGCACATCTTCTGGAGGTTTGCTTCCCTGGGATAACTTAGATAATCATGCAGGTGTCCAGTGCTGAAGACAGCTCTTTAGGAAAGCTCTGCTAAAAAACCTTAGTGAGGTCCTGTTCTGCTCTTCACTTGTAAACTCAGGATCTTGCACCTATTTCCCAACTGGGCCAGCTCACAACTGTGTTGCAGCTGTGCCTGTTTATGTGGACCTTGGCCTGTGGACTTCAGTCACTGACTTGACTTCAAATCTGTGTCGTCATCATGACTGGCCCAGCAATCACTGGACTCTTTCTTGGTTGAACTTGGTTACCTGCCGCCAGACCTGATCTACTTTTCTTGCTTGAGTATTGTGAGACCGTGCCTTTGCCAATGTAGCCACTGCCCTCCTCCTGCCTTGTTGTTCCCCCCAGCTCCAGGCTCACCTTCCTAAGTGGAGCAGCCAGCCCTAGCTGCTTCCTCACAACTGACATACTGATTGATGCCTCCATCCCTGATGTTCCTTGTGATTTTGCCTTGGCTGTCAGCAGTGGAGTGAGACCACAGTGGGAAATAGAGCTGTCCATCTGCAGAAGATGTATCGATCAGGCAGAACATAAAGGCAGCAGCTCTCCCATATTCTAATGCAAAGCAGCGATGGGCAGCATTCCTGCACGTATGGCCACATACCAAATCTGAATGTGCGCTACAGCCAGGAGGGCTGTCTCTCAAACTGAAGAGGGCCATGGGAACAGGGAAATTTAGGCAGATGGTGATAATGGCTCCCCGGGGTTCCTAACACATCGGTGGTGGGGGCTATGTTAGATGTGGAATGAGATCTCAGGGTAAGCCAGAGAGGTTGATCCCTGCAGCAGTGCTTCCTCCCATAGCTGATGATCCAGATTGCCCAGCAGACCTCAGTGTGTATTTACTCATAAAGGAGCTGTTTTCAGAGCTGACAGTGAGGTTCAAGAGCCAAAGCTTGTTCACCAGTGACTGAAAGAAGGTAAATTTGAGCTGTCTTTTCCCAGGGAGGTCTGAGAAGTGGTTGCCTTGCCATGACTACCAAAAGCCATGGGCTGTTTGGCTTGAAGACCCTACAATGCCTGTCTTCGAAGCCTCCACCTGTCTCACTTTGTGAGGTCGGTGATCGTATCACAGCTTGTTTCCGACGTGACCCTGTGCTTCATGCCCTCCTTGGCACCCAAGTTGGGGTAGGTGCACTGAAGACATCTCTGCTTGCTGCAGGCAGTGCTGCAGCAGTGAAAAAGCATCTCTTGGGGCAATACAGCAACTTAGGGGAAGTTAAGATTGCACCTACCACTACCTGCAGGACAGGGCAGAGAGGTGCTGGGGAACAAGAGGCAAAGTGTATGGGCTGGGTTGGAATGCCTCTGAAGAACAGGGCGAACAAGTCTAGGCATGCCAGAAATGCCCCAAGCTTTTTCTGTAATGATCCCAAAGTCTCAGCCTCTGCTGCTGAGTGTGTACCCTGGGCAGGTGACTGTTGTCACTTTTACTTTGCTTTAAGTTTAAGCTCTGTTGCTCAGGTGCTGCTACAGTGGATAGCAATATAAATCCCAAGAGCACGGCCCTGCCTAAGAAGCTGGGCAGTCTGTGGGGAGAATGATGTTTTGCTGGCAGTGCTGATAGTGCTCACTGGCTTGTGGCCAGTGTCTGCATTTGTAGTGATAGTATACGGAGGTACCTGTAAGGAAAACGAGGCAGAAACATCTCAAGTCTTCAATAACTTCAGAGTTTTGCCTAGGCAGGCTGCAGCCTGGCTGCAAGACACTTTTGGGCAGTCAGGTTTTAACTGAAATGGGCTTCTCGCTAGCATTAATTTTGTAGTGTAAACCCACTCCAAATATCAACTTGCCTTGTACACAGGAGGAAAAGAAACTGCACAATAGAGTAACTTCAGTGCAGCTGAAGGTTGGGCGTAGCTCCTGGTCTGCTATAGCCTTTGTTGGCTGCTCTCCCAAAGTGCTTCTGGAGCTGTGCTGTATAGGACAGAGACATAGTTTTGGGATGCAGTGTAGGATATGTGTCTTCTGGTGAGATTTCTGTGAGAGCCCAGGCTGAAAGAGAGAGAAACCATGGTGCTCTGCTACTGCAAGGCCTCATGCTTCTTACTAACAGGGCTTGAAGCCTATGTGATGGTGGAGCAGCCCAGGTAATGCACACACAGAGAAATGGAGAGCCAGTGAGATGAGGAGAGGGTTGGTGCGGAGACACAGGATATCCTGGCAGGGGTCATAGCTGCAGTGTGACCAGGATGAACTCAGACCCTCTGTATCAAGGTGTGATGGACTCCTGGGGCAGAAGCAGAGGGATCAGGACAGAGATGTGGTTTGCTCCAGGTTTTAGCTGGGGAGGTCAGGTGGGTGGAATAGGAGGTTGGGAGTAGAGGGGTGTTTAGATAGAATATAGCAGTTAGGAAGAGGAATTTCACCCTGCTTGTTATACTGGGGTAAAGTTCCTCAAGCCCACACTGCTCTGTGGGAGTCACCACAGCCTGGTGATGGAGAAACACCACAGGTCAGGCAGGAAATACGATGTGACTAATGCACTTCCCACAGTGGCACTGGGCTTCTTCCCTCCCTAAAGCCATTCCCGAGAGAGAGTGAGTGCAGTACTCTTGCTAATTCAGCTTGTTTCAGTTGCCTCAGTTTGCTTTCGGTTTTGCCTCTAGTAGGCAGCTGAGGGAGAGAATAGACGAATACAAATAATACACTTGAGGCTTTGCTTCCGTTATCTGGAAACCTTTGCACAGGAACATCAGAGACAACTTGGAATCTGCCCTAGATGATGCTGAGACTTTTCCCCAAGTAGCCAGGGCTCTCGGCTCCTGCCCAGGAAGCCCTGGGCAGCCTGCTGTTTGCTCCCAAGGCAACAGGGCACTGATACACGCTGGCTTGCTTTGGTTTGTCCTTCTTCCCAGCCTTCCACTGCAGTGTGACAGCAGAGGGGAGCAAGGCTGGCAGGGAGGATTTTGAAGGAAATGTTGCAGTTTGCCTTTGTTGTGTGCAAGCTCAGCGGTGCAGCAGCAGCAGCCTTGACGTGTGTGCAGGCTGCTGGCGGTGAGTGCTGCTGGCTCTGCTCGCTAGAGAGTGAGTGCCAGTGAAGCTGCTGGGCTCACGGAGCTATGAGCCCTGCCCTCCTGAGCAAAATGGATTTGAAGTTTTGCAGGTGTGCTGGGAATAGTCCAAAGCACCTCACTCCAGTCACTGTCAGGAATTCACAAGCTATTTGGGAGCCAGACAATGATTACAAATCAATCACTCCACTCCCGGTGTGAGTCATCCTTAACCTGGCAGTTTAGCTCTTTCCCTGGCTCTCTCCATTAGCAGCTCCAGTTCTTGTGGCATCTTGAGTGTCTTATTCATTTTAAAACATCAGATAGCCAGAGATGTAGCTGAGGAGGAGTGGAAGGGCAGATGTTGGATGGAAAATGGGCTGGACAGCCAGGCCCAGAGTTAAGATAAATGGAATTAGATCCAGCTGGGGGCCGATCACAAGCGGCGTCCCCCAGGGCTTGGTATTGGGGCCCGTTCTGCTTAGGCTGGACTTTGCAGGGTGCTGTAAAGCACCGTGTGAGATAATGAGCTGAAAGACGAAGTGAAAACACAGGTCTGCAAGCCCAGTACTGCTGCTGCCTCTGTGGTCCTTCCTCCTTCCTGCACCCCACTGCTGGAGAGTCTGTCCATGCTCCCCTTTGCACCCCCGCTGCTGTGAGGGCTGAAGAGTGGGAGCAGACATCCAGCTCTGACAGCAGTCGTGAAGATGCAGGACCAAGGGGTGTGGAAATGTGCTGAGGAAGATGGTAGCCATCACCTCCTAGAAGCTCAAAAGGTTAGAAAAAAAAAAAAAACCCAAACTGGTTTGCATATGGAACTGAAACTGTACCACTAAGTGGTGGCCACCATCTATTTAAAGCTTCATATGCATCTGATGTGCATCTGGGCATAGGGAAAGACTGTGCCCATGGCAGCTTTAAAATAGGGCTTTTGAACACTGCTAGCTACAGCTGCAATAGTCAAGAGAGTCAGCATGGGCTAGAAACTGCTCAAGAAAGCAGGGAATAGGAAGGGCATTTGATGAAGGAGCTGGGCATGACTGGTGCCTCCATCAGCTCTAGCTAAACAGCAAGCAGAACTGGAGCCAAGGAGTTTCAAAGACTATTTCAGGAGCCAGCCAAGACTGGGCAGGAACTGCACTCATGGTCTTGTGAGCTGACATGCAGCTATTACCCAGCCTCTAGACAGGCTACCCACTTCTCAGTATGAATTCAAACTCGCTGAGCAATCTGCTGGCATGGAAATGAGCCCTGTAACATTCTTTGCTAGTACTGCATACAGAGAAAGTCTTCCTGTACCTTACCTTGGCTCCCAGGGAGGCCTGAAACCAGAGCTGTGAATACCTGCAGGCACTATAGGAACCCAGGTCCTCCCACCACAAATCGGGTTCCTAGCTGATGGCAACTGTACCATGGCTTGGGTTGTCTTGTTCTTCCTCCTTCCACCCTCCAGACTGATCCTGGCTAAGAGCACCTGTGGTCTTATTTCATCAGTGCTGTGACACCCCACCCC
>VWYK01014385.1:31803-80194 GCA_013399775.1 Semnornis frantzii | reverse complement strand
CAATGATTTTTGCTTTCAGAGCATGGACCACAATTTAATAGAGAGCAAAGCATCTCAAATACCATATTTTCTAGCGCAACCCTGGCAAATTCTGTACAGCGGTCTCACACCCATGGCAGGAGCAGTCCCATTAAAGAATTATTCTAGTACTAGATTTTGGTTTTGTTTTTCAGACTTGATTTGACAGAACAAACCAGTGCTGCAAATGTCAGAGGTGCTCTGGCAGGCATTTCCAAACCCTCTGCCTGGCTCTGAACTGCTATTTGAAGTCCTTTGCACAGCATTTGAATTTCTCTCAGTTCTCCTCCTTGGGAACCTAAGCACCAAATACTGCCTAGCCTGTATCTGGTTTTATGATCCTAACATCAGGCTTTACTACTCGGAGATAATTACAGCAATTCCCTTCCCTTGCTTATATTGTTCCCTTGCAGGGTGTAGGTGGAACTCTCCTTCCTATTCAATTGTTCCTTTTCTGCTCCACAGGCTTTCCTCTGTGATCCTTCCTCATAATTCCCATCTCTGGGTTGCTTTTGTCAGCTACTAGTTGCTGCAAAGCACAGTTAGGTCCTCTTTTGCCTCCTCTGATCTGACTTTGGGAGTAGAATCATCCTGAGACTCAAGAATAATCCATCGTGCTGAGGAGCAGGCAAGGGACAGCAGACAGCCTCTGGACATCACTGGCCTGTAGCCAGCAGTGTTCCTCAGGGATCAGTACTGGGTCCAGTTTTGTTCAATATCTTTATCTTTAACTGGGGGTGAGGGGTGGGGGTGGCCGACACACCTCAGGCTGTGCTGCCATCCAACCAGATCTGGACAGGCTGAGTGCTGGATGAAGGCAAACCTCATGAAGGTCTATAAGGACAAGTGCAGGGTCCTGCATCTGGGGAGGAATAACAACAGGCACCAGTACAAGCTGAGGTTGCCCTGTTGGAAAGCAGCTCCATGGAGACAGACCTTGGAGTGCTGGTGGGCAGCAAGTTCTGCATGGGCCAGCAATATGCCCTTGTGGGCAAGACAGCCAATGGCATCCTGGGGTGCATCAGGAAAAGTGTGGCCATCAGGGCTAGGGAGGTTCTTCTCTCGCTCTGCTCTGCTCTGGTAAGACTACACCTGGAATACTGTGTCCAGTTTTGGCCCCCCCAGTTCAAGAGAGGCAGGGACCTGCTGGAGAGAGTCCAGCACAGAGCCATGAGGATGACTGGGGGACTTGAGCATCTTCCCTGTGGAGAGAGACTGAGAGCCCTGGGGCTGTTTAGTCTGGAGAAGAGAAGGCTGAGAGGGGATCTGATCGATGTCTACAAATATTTGAGAGGTGGGTGTCAAGTGGAGGGGGGCAAGCTCTTTTTGGTGGTGCACAGCAATAAGACAAGGAGCAATGGATACAAACTGCAACACAGAAGGTTTCACCTCAACATGAGGAGAAACTTCTTTGCAGTGAGGATGACAGAGCCCTGGAGCAGGCTGCCCAGAGAGGTTGTGGAGTCTCCTTCTCTGGAGGCTTTCAAAACCCACCTGGATGCATTCCTGTGCAGACTGCCCTAGGTGATCCTGCTCTGCCAGAGGGGTTGGACTGGATGATCTGGGAGGTCCTTTCCAAGCTCTAATGTCCTGTGATACTGTGTCACACTGCCCTGTCTGGGGCTTGGAGAACCCTGGCTAAAGCCTGTATAGATGCTGGCACTGATCTTGGTGACAGTGAAGGGTGAAGGGACCAGAAGAGGAAGAAAAGCTGACAAGAGTCAAGCTGGGATATTCAGGGGAGCCTGTCCACCCTGCTTCCAGTCTGTTGCAGTGGTGCCAGCTAATGAAAATTAACATATTATTGACCAGGTTCTACCTTCTCTGCCTCAAAAATAATCTTTGTGACTTCTGTGGGTTGTTTCCAATAGTCCTTAGCTTATGAGTTTTGTTGGGGTCTTTTTTTGTTTGTTTGTTTTGTTTAATTGTAACAATTAAAGTTATTATTTTAATTATTATTTAAGCCAAATGGACTTTGTTCTCCACTGGAAGCTGTTTATGTAACATTTGTTTTACATTAATTTAAACCTTAGTTTGTTCTACCGTGCAAAACAAAACAGCAAAGTTACAATATTTGTTGTGATTTGGGCTTTTGTTATGGGTTTTTGTTGTTGTTGTTGGTTTGGTTTGGTTTGTTTTGGGTTTTTTTTGTCTTTATGTTTTTACAAAAGCCTCTTCCATCTGATTTATTCTCAGGCACAAGCTTAGCCCTGTTGGCCCAACGCAGCAAGTCAGGCTCACATCTGCCTGGTTTACACAGCTGGCAGAGTCTGGGCTAAATAATTTTAAAGAGTTTTTACAAATAATTTTCTCGGATTAAAAAAATCTCTAAGTAGAGTTTGCATCGCTGTTTGCATTAAATGCACAGTACGCTCAATCAGATCCCTCATGCTGAGAATGCCTGCCTGAGCACTTCTGGGATACTGAAAAGCCACATATGCATATCAGAGCACATGGGAGGGCTGCACAGATAAGCTCCTGATCACCTCGCTGGCAGTCACCGAGCAGTTAAAAGAGTTCAACTCTACCGTGTGCAGGAGCGGCAGGGGTTCACATAGGTGCCCCCCACTGCTTTGGCTCCTCAGTTCTCAGCCCAGTCCCCTTCAGCTGTCCTGCCTGTGTCTTGCTTTTTAATAACCTCCCCTGCCTCCTCCTCCTCTTTATATATTCATGAAGCAACAGGGCCCGGGATAAATAAAAGCTGAGCAAAGGAAGACAGCAGCACAGGAAGAGGAACCGTCTGCGGGGGCCGGGGCCGGGGCCGGGGCCGGGGCCGGGCTTGGGCTTTCGCTCTGCACCGCCGGCACGGACCTGCCACTTTCTTTGCTGGGTCGGGGGCAGCTCGCGAGAGAGAAGTGCGCCCTGCTCTCTTCGGTGGCAGCTGCATGAGCTCTGGAAGCGAGCAGGAGGAAAGTTAACAGTAAGTGAGCCTGTCTCACCAGGGACAGGACGGCACTCGCTTTCTCTGAGTTAGAGCCAGGCCTGGCTGGGGCTGAGTCTCCCCCACCTCTGTACCAAGCAGATTGCTCCCCCGCCCCCTTGCTTTCCTGGGACCCGCTGCTGGGACCGACTGAGGGTATCCTGGTGGAGCCACGGGTGGAGTTGGGACTGGAAGTAGAAGACCCATGTGCAAGCAGGAACTTACTATGTAATTCACAGGGGACCGTTCTGAAACAGTTGAGCCGTTCTTCTCCAGCCCGCTTTAGTCTGCAGAGCGGTGTGGAGGGCCACTAAAGCTTGCTGTTGAAGGATTACGTTGCAGCTGTGCTTTTTTTGGGAAGGGCAGAGTTCTCAGTTCACATGTGCCTGTCTTCTGTGATCTCTTAGTACTCCCATGGCCTCATTTCCGTCCTCTTCTGAGATTGCAGGGAAGGCACACACCTCTGTCGCTGCAGAGGGAGCCATGGGGTTTTCTGCCTGTAAATTAACTCCTCTGATAGCTGGAATGTACTATAAGGGTGCAACAAGATCCTCTCTTGACCCCAGGGAATCGGGATCCAATTAGCTCAAGTGAAAAACAAAAGCAGCTCAAGTGAAAAAAGCAGCTCAAGTGCTGTGGCCCCCTGCTTCCCTCCCTGGGACACTAGCAGCACGGTCAGCATGTTGTCACCAGCACCCCTTATTCTGAGAGAGCTCCATCCCAGCTTGCAAGTCAGAGCTCTGACCTCACCAATCCACCATTCAGGGCTAGACCTTTGTCATATTGCAGGTCTGCCCGATAGGCTGCCAGCCTCATCCAGGGAGCAGTATCTCTTCTCCATCCCACCGACAGTCTTGCTGTGTGCCGGGGAAGCCTGGTAATGTACAGCCCTAAATACAGGGAACTACTCCATCCTCCCCTCAGTACTGGGGACACAGGTAACCCACTACTGCTGCCAACAGGGTAATATCTCAGTGGGTCGCTGCTAAGATGCCACTTTTTGGCTTGTGCTAATGCTCTGACCTTCTCCCCCTGCCTAGGTGCAGCAACAAGATGAAGCCTCCATCTGGGAAAGGCATGAGGCTGGCATGCCTCTTCCTGAATCTGGCTTCCTTCTGCCTCACCACTCCCCTCTGGAAGGACCGGGATGCTCTCATGCAGGAGGAGAAAAGCCACCAGATAGGTGGCAATTTGGTGCTGAGCAGACAGGAACAGCAGCTCAGTACAAAGCTGGTAAACCTCAAGAAGGAGGAGGTGGCAGTAGCCATAACTAGAGGAGAGTTCCCTCCAAGCATGCACTTCTTTCAGGCAAGAGACCTCATTGATCAGAGCTCAGTGTTCAGCATCTTAAAGCGCATGCCCAAAGGTAGGCTTGGCCTAGGCTTTACTTGTCTTGTTTGTCCTTCTCTCACCTTTTGCTGCCTATGGTAAAGCCGGGACAAAGTGCTGTATGTGGCAGACGAGCTTATGAGAGTTGTAAATTGTGCTTTCAGGGCTCCAGGAAAAGCCCTGCCTCTCAGCTTGGGAACAGGGCAAGAGGAGAAAGGAAGAGGGGGATGGATTGGATGAATACACATTTCCAGGAGAATGTGGCTCCTGCAGCTTTTCAAGTGTGGAGAAAGGGCAGAAGCAGTGAAGACAAGATGTCATGGACGCCTGTTTGCTCAGTGTGTTCTGGCCGTGGCCTTTCCTTCTTCTACATACACATACCACAGACATGCTACTTGCCTTGTCTCAGCCCACATTTTAGCTAGAAATGCTATATGCCCCAATAAGTCTCTTTGCAGGTGATTCTGTAGCAGAGACTTTGGAAAGTCTGGGAGTGCTTAGAGGAGGAAGGTGCTACCTCCGACACTAAGTTTCTTTACTTGTTGAAAGCAAGTCAAAGCTTTTGTTGATGTGACCTATAGAATGCAGTGTAAAACCTGTTCTCTCAGGTGGTTTTTCTTAATCAGGTTCTGGGCTGTGTACTTAGAGGGTTATCTGCTCATAAAGCCAGGTTCTTCCCCTTTTGTCTTCAGAAATGTCTTTTCTCCCATTCTAATAGGCTGCCACACCCTACACTAAGAGGATTTCTGTATTACATTGCACACACATAGTTTTGAAGGCATTTGGACCATTTCAGGTTAAATAGTGAAATAAGATTGCCCAATACCTTCACCACACCATCCTGTGCATCCTCTGAGTGTCTGGGGCACAGCAGCATCTGAATGCTTAGTGCTCCATGTTGCAATGGAAGAGGGAGAGGATATTTCTATCCAAGGTCAAATCCAAACCACCTGGGCTGAGTAGCAGGAAGCCTAATGACTCCATGTCCCCCCCTTCCAGGTGATGCCTTTTTAGATTCAGAGTCCTGTGACCTTGACCCATGTCTGCCTGAAAATAGGCTGGAGAACTGCTTTGGAAGATTTGAGTCCACTCCTCCACAGGAGCATTTTTCACTTGTAAGGATGTGACTCTGGCACATGAATAAGAGCCATCTTTCCCACCTCCTCCTTCCCAGCCTCTGGTGTGGGATGAGGATCCCTGGGTTGCAACAGCTCTGGTAGGGGGGTCGGACTCGATCTCCAGAGGTCCCTTCCAATCTCTAATATCCTGTACTCGATCTCCAGAGGTCCCTTCCAATCCCTAATATCCTGTGATCCTAATGTTACCGTGAAGGACTGGTATGTCATTGTCATTATCCTTTAATTGCTGAATTGAACAGTAAAGAACTTAAAAGTAACCTCCTCTTCACCTCTGGTGGGATGTCTTTGACACCAAAAAGGAATCAATACAGATTACATATGCTGTACTGAAAAGTGTTAAAATAGGTCCCCAGAACCTTTGCCATGATCATGTCCTTGTATCTGCTTGAGTAGGACCTAGTCTTAGAGGCCTCAATCTTGATGAGAGCCCCTGGGAGTTACTGTTGTTTCAAGCACAGCTGTAATTTCTATTCCTGAAAGAAGGTGGCATTGCCAGTGAAAGAAGGGTCAGATGTAGACAGCTGTGGCATGCCTGTTCTGTCACACTAGCTCTGTTGAGAGCACCAACAACAGTTCAGCATCTGAACAGTCATACTCTAGTTGGAGGTTACAGACATTACAGCCTATGTTAGGTTACTCCACTAATGATTGTGGTCTTGAAGTTTATCTAATATCACACACATAGCAGTTTCTTGTCTTGCTTTTGCTATTAATATTCTTCCTTTACCCTGAAGAGCATCAAGACTGTGACATCTCCCTTAGACTAATGAAATATGTAAGGTGTTAGCCTCACAGTATATTCCCTTTACAAAGGTGAAGTTTAGTTCAAGCACCAGTAACATAAGAAATCTCTCCAAAAGGAGAGATTTTAGCAAAAAGCAAGCATGGGCTGAGGAAGGTGAGCATGCAGAGGATACTTCTGCCAAGAAGACTGGCAGTTGTCAACATATTGCACAGTAACAGAGTGTCCCAGAGGCCCTTTGTGCTGGCCATCAGCAGATGTACAATGTGAGAATGTTTTTGATAAGGCGTAGAAGGAGATGCTGCTTTTGCACCTGAAAGCAGTTCCCTGCTGTGTCATGGGTCTGGCATTTTGGTATACACCAGAGTTTCAAAGAGATGAAAGAGACTCAAACTAGATGCTAAAAAATTGAGACTGGGATTCAAACATCTTAGACACAGAGGCTTGCTTCAGGTCTACCAGCCAGCTAGCACGCCTTGTAAACTGCTGCCTACTGTGAGAGTTCCTCTTTAAATCAGTGGAGCCTGAGCCAGCTCAGAGCTAAGTCTGTCTGAAAAGACCTTTAATAACTTGGAGCATTTTCCATCCCAGCAGAGAAATGGAGCTCTCTATTGATTTCCCCCTCCCTCCGCTCCCAGGTTGCTGTCACGCTCTGCCTGCCCTGCGTTTGATGTGGAGGGAGCCACTTCCCTCAGCATGGGGCGGCAGAGCAGCCGCGCCAGCTCTGCTGGGAGAGGTCACTCACATCTCTAGAAGCTTTTCCAGATGCCCCTGGATAGGCAAGCTCAACTATTACCACATTAAACCTCGGTTCCTCCTTCTCAGCTGCTTTGTCTTCATTCAACGATACTTTTTCTTCCACCAGGTGCTGTCCTACACCTTCACGACTATGCTATGCTAAGCGTGGACTGGCTGGTGTACAATGCCACCTACCTCCCCGACTGCTACATCTGCTTCACCCATACAGGCACGGTTCGATTTCGCTTTTCCAAGCCTCACCCTCCTCACCCAGTGCCAGCCCAATGCTCCCAGTGGGTTTTGCTAGAGACCTACCGCAAGCAGCTGCACAACGTGACCGACTTTGACAGCAGGTGAGTGAAGGGCTGCAAGCCTGCCAGAACTTCAGGACAGGGTGATGTAGCAAGCAGGATCACCATGGTCCAACTCCCCCATTTGTTTTCTGCTCTGGAAGCATCACTCATCCTCTTGCAGGCAACTCCTACCTTTGCCTCTGGCACTTTTTCATCAAGACTAGTTGATTGCATTGCAGCCACTTACTGTTTAATTCCTTACAGGTGGGTGGGAATAGCCTGGCTTCCCTTCCCGTTGGTGGCAGCAGGAAGAGGGAGTCCTATCTCCCCATGCAGGGGCTATCGATCCTAAGACAACACATTGCTGAAAGGGCCAGGAGGAAGCATGTAGTTCTGTGTGGTGTGCAGGGGCCTGGAGAGCATGCTAAATAATGCATGAAGACAGACACTGAGTGATGAGGACAAAGGAAAATATTGAGTAGTGATCCATTCAGAGGGCACTGCCATCCACCATGCTCTGGGGGCTGGGGTCCACAGCAAAAAGTAGTATGGGATGTCTTGTATTTGAAGACAGTATCCCCATGCTGACACACAAGGAAGAAGTTGGATTAGGGTGAGAATTATTTCAGTGACAGTATTTCTTAAGTGAAACTTGATGGAATTTAGTGTAGGGTGTGTGCTCTTAAATAGAGACCTTTTAACTCTTAGGGAGCTGGTATCCCATCCACACAGAAGCTAATCAGGAAGGTGAGGGAGCTGCCAGACCTTTGGGACGGTATTGCCTTCTCCCTCCAACAACAGCAAGGTACAAGGCAGAGTGAGCTGACGCTCCAGGCACCTACCACCTATCCCCTAGAGAGATCTAGAAGGGAAGGATAAAGCAGTGCCAGACCCAGAGCTCTTGACCTTTTATATCATGAGGCTCAGCTGTCCTGATCTGATAGAAGAAGTAAGATCCAGTGAGAAGTTACTTGCCTACACCTTCCAAAGAACTTCCTTCCATTTCTGAGACTGATGAGGAGGAAAAGACCCCAGCACCAGTTCTATTCAACTCCACCAAGAGACCCATAAATGATACACAAGAGACTGGATTATGAAAGAGCATCAGTTCCTTAAAGCCCAGGCAACTGCACTGCCTGCTTCAGAACAATCTCAGGATCAACCTTTTGCTGCATTTGGTTCTGGCTGTACTTCTGCAGCGTGACATCCCTTTCTGGCTGAGGCTAGAGGCCATGTATCCTGTACACCTAGAAATGAGCTGGGCATTGTTTGATTCCCATTGTTTGGTCCTGCTTGGGAACATGACTTCTTTTCAGAAGCAGTGTTATGATACTGCTTTTCTTTTGTATTCGTTGTCTGACAATGTCTAGTAGCCACAAGTCAAAGCATGACTTCAGAGTGTCAGACACTGCATGGGGACACAGAGCAGACCCCACTACAAGGGGCTCCCCAAGGGCAGACACAAAAGCAAGGCAAAGACCAGTGAAGTGATTTTCCCCAGCAAATGTGTGCCAGGGCCAACTGCAACCTTGGATTTCTTGCATCCTGGGTGCCTGAGTTACTCATCTGAGTATGCTGTCCTTCATTTCTTGTCCTTCTTTGCTCATCAGCATAAAATCACAGAGGAGTCATCGCACATAATGTGCAAACACATGAACAACAGCCACATTGAGGCACTTCCCCTCCTATTTTCATCTAATCCCTGGGCACTAGTCTAGGGGTTAGGAATGTTTTTTGGCTGTCTGGAAATAGGTCTCTAGCCAGGAATAGGCCTCAATCTGTTCTGCTTCTCGGTTTCTGGAAACTCTCCCGGTCTCTTGAACATGTGCATCCCAGGCTACCTCTTTCCTGTTCTCTTTGCCCTTGAGCACTGACAAGCTGAAAGAAAGCAGATGTCAGGGGAAGGAATGGATGGATAGTTGGGTGGTTTCAAGGAAGCACCAAGGGAATATGGTAGCAGGGGAGGGCTCTCATGCAAGACAGGGTGGATCAGCAAAAGTGAAGGGAACAATGGAAATGTTTCCAAGAGGCTGCACCTCTTTCACCTTACAGCATTCCTGACCAGGAAGGGGTGACAGAAAGAGAGATGTCTGCATTACATTTGTGCTGTTTGCATTTTAGGTACACATGCATACACAGGCACATGTGTATGTCTTTTGTGAGGAAGCCTTTTTGTTTGTTTCACTCAGAAGAAGGTTTAATCATTCCTATTCAAAATATACAGGGGCAAGACCCTGGAGTATTCTGTTACTGGTAAGCTTCCAAATGGATGCTGTTATGAGAATCAGGAGCCTGTGGGCCAGGCGACAGTAAAAAGAAGGGATTTTTTTTTTTTTTTTTTTACTTTGAGACTTAAGTCAGGATTTTTTTTTCCTTTTATTTAATCAATTATGACACAGGAAAATGCCTTTTTTTTTATTTTTCCCACCCCTCAAAACGCAACACAATGGCCACTGTCTTTACAGCAAGAGCATGCCCCTAGATATTTAGAGAAACAGGTTGACATTCCAGATATTTGTGAAATACCACTGCACACATCATCCCCCACCAGCAGACCCGGGATTAAGGCTGTGCCCAGCAGCACAGCTCTGGTGGCCCAGCGGAGCTCTCTATCACCAGGATGAAGTCATCTGTGAGGGAGCTGACACCATGGCTGAGGCTGCAGGGACAACTCCCCTGGGCAATAATGGCTGCCCAGACTGCCATCACCTTCTCCTCCATGTCCTCTGACTGTCTTAGCTCAGAGAAAATAGGGCAATGTGTGCATTACAAGGCGGGAGAAAAAGGATAAAAATCCTCTACAGAAGCAAAGCACTAAAGCACTCTGCTCCCTCTACAAGACTACCCTTGGGGAGAAGAAGAGGGGATGAGAGGGGGAGAGAGAGAAAGTGAATGAACCACATGTGACAGATGTTAGTCACACTATTTAATGCACCACTGGAAGACATTCAGATACTATGGTGAGGAGAGGGGCCTAATTACCCACCAAGAACAGAAAAAGAAGCAGGAGAAAAACCCTTTTAAAAGCAAGGCAACAAAACCTTTTTGGTTCTGCATTATATAGCTCAAGAGAGCAAAAGAGTTAGGGGAAAGAAAAAACAAGAAAAGGAGAAGAGAAAGCAAAGCCACAGTTGAAAATAAATAATCCTTAGCTGGTAGTTTTAGTTGTGCCCCTTTGGGCACATGCATTGCAATAGCGTTGCTCAATGCATACACAACATGACGTGGAAGGCTGTTTGTAGTCTGCACCTGATCACTGCTGAGGGCCCATTCCAGAAGAAAAAGAAGGAAAAGATGTACTCAGGAAGCTTTGCTTCATCTGCATGAGCTACTGATGGCAAAAGCCCCTGAACCCTTAGGAGATTACCCAGTTATCAAGGATGGATCACTGTTACGCAATAAACCTTCAACAGTTATAGGGATCAATAATCAGTCTCAAAGGGAAGGGGATTATAAAAAACCCATGTTTGATTTATGTGCTTGGAGGAGCAGGGTGGTGGTGGGGATTTATTGCTGTTTCCAGCCCAGGAGCACAGGCTAAGTAAACAACCACGAGTTTGTACAGCTAGATTTAAAGGCAGCGAGGGGAGCCTTGTGCATGCTCCCTGCCAGAGCAGCAGAGTTCTCCCAGGGCCAGGGAAGAAGGCAGCGGGTGCCCAGCTAAGCATTCGTCCCGTTCTGCAGGCAAGCTGCGGGCAGCGAGATTGGGCTTGCAGGGCCGGAGCCACGGGGGCTTCTTTTCCTGCTCAGCTCCTGGCTGCAGCCGGCTGCGCCCAGCCAGCCAGCGGGGCAGGGGGCTGCCCTTCAGCCGGGAGTGCAGCAGAAAAGCCTCTTTGCCCTTGCTCTTCCCACCCTAAATTATCTCCCCACCAAACTGTGGACCATCTTTTCTGCTGGCAGTTGGACTCCACCACAGCTCCGGCAGCTGTATCAGCGCCTTCAAGATGCCCCTAGCTTCTGCATTCCTGGTTTCTAGGGTGACGCCGTGGTGTCTCCTGCTGCTGTACGTTCCCCACTGCCGGCTGGAGATACCTCCCACCCCTGCCACGGTCTAGCTCAGTCCTCTTTAGTTGCTTGGATTACCGAAGGATAGCTGGAGTTGCCTGGTGTCCTGTGATAATGGCAGCAAAGTCCCTATTGTAATGCACAGGAGGGCAGAGCCAAAGTTGCTGTGGAAACCTTAACTGAATTTTTCTAACTGTTGAGTATTTAAAAATCTCATCTCTAACATGGTACGAGCATCTCTTTATGTCCAGTTTTGCTTCTAAAATTGTTCCCAGCAAAGAAATCAACAGAGTGAAAAAACTGCAGCCATTGGAAGGAGGTCCTTAGAGAGTGAAATGGCAGGCAAATGCTAGGGCACCTCCATTTTATGAGCAGGATGGAGAGTCTCAAAAGGGATATCCCTACCCAGGACGTCTTAGATAATGGGTTTGGACCGGATCACATCAGTAGGAGGGAGGATTTTCACTCCATCCACAGAAGATAATAGGAGCACAAATCAAATCCACCATCTAACAGAGCACAGCGCTGCATGAAGATGGAGGCCAAGACATCAGACACACAAGGTTATTCAGGATCCGTAACTGTTATCAAGGGAAAACAATATAACTGGATGAAGGATGAAGCCCGGGTGAAGGTATTTCTATCTGAACCTGCTTAGCACCTGATAAGCCTGGCCAGGCTGGGAAGCCCACCCACCTGCAAGCAGCTGACTCTGTAGCTTGCCATAATGGCTTCAGTTTGTCCACCCAGGACTGAAGTTAATCACCAAGTGCTGCAGTTCAGACCTTGCCCACACATCTGAGAAATGTATTACAAGCTCCTCTTCAGGTGGCCACCAGTGGAGGAAGAAAGCTGTTGCCAGGGGCAAGGCTTTGAGCACGATAAAGGCTATCAGCTTGTCAGAAAACAGTGTTGTGGCACAGATGCTCACCCTGTCCTAAATGCAAGCTGTCACCCACAACTAAGATAATCTTGCAATTACTGGCTCCCTTATACTCTGCTCGATAAAAGTCCCTGGATTTCTGAAAGAGGCTTACAGGCCAGCTGAGTCTCTGAAGGAAATAAACACGTTTCCAGCCCACTAAGGAAAAAGCAGGACCTGTGACTCTTAGCATCTGTTTCCCAGCAGACAAATCTGAAGAGGTTTGGCAGGCAGGATATCAGGTTTGTACCACCAGGGAGAGAAATAATTTCTGATTCTCAATCATTTCTCCCCCTGTCTATATTAGATGACATATTTTGACAATATGAAGGCACCAAGGCAAGTTACAGGCTTAGTAAGCAGGTTGGTGGGGGCCTGATACATGGCATTTGCTGAGTCTCAGTCTACCTCTAGGTGCTGAACAGAGGTTCAGATGACATAGCTTTTCCAGGCACTGGAGGTGTCTGGAAGAACCTACTGTTTACAGGAGTAATGTACCAGCCTGCTTTTGGATTAAGGATACCTCTGGGTAGCAGAGTGCAATTTTTATGGCATAAAAACATCATACCTGCTTCTATAACTCTATTACTCCTCAAGACTTTGCCTTCAAAAAAGGAAGAGGCAGGTTTTGAACAGTCTTACCCTGCATAACCTGTCATGTATGACTTTTTACCTGTCAGCTATTATCTGTACCAGCCTTTAGAAGGTGTAAATATAGGTGGCAGAAAAATAACCCAAATGCTTCTTAGTTGCACTGATTGTTATCACGCCTGTCGTACCGCAATGCCAGCAGGCTCACAGTTAGAACTTGGGCTCCTGGTGTGGTAGGAACAGCTCTGCACCTTTTCTTGGTCCTGCCCAAAGAAGTTGTGCCTCCTTCAGCACAGCCACTGTCCTGCTGCACCCTGGAGTATGCAGGCAGGAGAGTGTGGCAGCCACAAAGCTTGGTCTCTGCCAATAAAACTTACACCTGTCTTGGAGGAAACCTATTTTCTTCTGCACTGAACATCCAGCTGCCAGCTGGTGGACTTTTCCATGCTGAGAGCCAGTTGTCTTGTTTGTTCTTCTCATTCTTTCTCTCCCGTCTCCCCTTTTCAACAGCTTGCTGAGAAACTTGACCCTCGTGACAGATTTCCCTGAGCTTGCCTACCCATCTCAGCCTTTCATTTGGAGAAGATTTGAAGAAATCTTTCTCATTGCCTCTGGACTTATCTGCTATGCACCTGTGTTCAAGGCCTATTTCTACCAGGGGTTGCTGGAGTTCTATGAAGATAATGTACAGTATGTCGAGATAAGAGCTCTCCTGCCTCCAGTAAGTGTTGTTTTGCTTCTCTAGCATTCTTTTAAATCCTTATTTCTCCACAACTTTTCTCAAGCCTTATCCTGAATTTATTTTTTGGATGTTTGCATACCTGCCTTTCTAAGGATGCTGGAAAATCTTGATCATATTCAAATGTCTTTGTTGGAGATTTGCATAGGTAAGTGCTGAAGAGGGAGAAGTGCCTTGTTCTAATGGCTAAGGAAGATACCTGCTGTGCCAACAGCACAAGACTGCATTGTACATTCTGACTGGGAACTGTGCCATGACCTTGCTCGTTGGAAAGATGTATCTCAACTTTGTCTGCACCAGAATCATCAGTTTGTCACTGACTGGCAAAGCTGATGTCAAATTCTAGCATGAATTCATTGCCACTAACATTTAAACCAGTTGCTAATAACATAGGCCTTTCTCCCTCTGCCTCAGCGGGAGCTGATCTGATTGTCCTACAATCCCATGTTGCTGCAACATCTTTCCAAGCACCAGCAGACCCCCGCCACTGTTCTTCAGGTATAACAATTCCTGCTTTCCCAGTGACAATTTTCACATTGCAGGCACATCTTTCCCATACACTTCTCCAGTCCAGCTCCAACTGGGGCAGCATGCAGGTGGGAGTTCTGCCAGAGATGCAGATACCCTTCTAAAACAGATGAACTGGGGCAGCTGTCCCTCACTAAGCTACCTACCTCCACATTCTTAACAGTCCGGTGCAACAGGAATGACATTGCTGTGCAAGGTCCACATGGTCACAGCACCTGAAGAACCAGGAGGTGGTGGTAGGTTGTGCGTGGGAGCACAGGGTACAGCTCGCTGCTGACTCCATGGAGTCCAGCGGATGGAGCGGCCACACTGAGGGCCTCTTGGTGGTCTGACTCCTGAATGTGCCTGCCAGCAACTTCCTTAAATGATTGCTGTGGCATGCAATGGCAGGTGGGCTCCAGCAAGCTGCAGATGAATGTCTGCAGCCTAGCAAGCAGCACTGCTGCCGGGCAGGCCTGTGCAGCCACCCTGTCAGCAGGCAGGCAGGTGCCGTGACAAAGCCGGAGCCGATCTGGCTTTGCGCTACCTCCTCCCCAACAGCTGGGGAATGGGGCTGCTCACTCTGCCCTGCTGCAGCCCAGGCTGGCCCCATAGCAAGCCAGGGCTCAATGTCAGGGATGCAGACTGGCACTCCAGCATGCCTGAGATGAGAAGGGTGTTTTGAAAAGGAAAAAAAACACAGGAGCTTCTGTGTGCCTTACTTTGCTGGGGGTTGGTCACGAGCCAGTTGCTCTGTACTCAGTCACCATCTGTCTTTGGGGCACCTGGAAAGAGAAAATAGCAGCAACGTCAAAATTCCTGTGCTGTGAGACAGTGTGAGTGCTGGCATCCCCCCAGGTCACACAGGCTTCTGGGCCAAGAGTATCTGTGATGATACAAGTGTGTGGGCCTGGCTGGAAAATACCCTGCATTTACCAGCAGCCCTTAGACATGGTTGTAATGTCATTTGAAGAGAGGCTTGGCAGGGAAGATTTGCTTCTCATCCAGCCCTTAATGCTTGCTCCAGGCGTGGGTGCATCCAGAGCTCCCAGGCTTGCTGACACCTGGCAGCTCGGTGTGTTGCGAGGTGCAGGCAGGCAGGCTGCCTGCAGCCTGAACAGTGCTGCAAGGGCTGCGAGACAGGCAGTACAGGCAGGGAAGTGCCAGCTAGGCTGGAGCAGGGATGAGAGGGAAGGGAAACACTTTGCTGTGAAAGTTTAAGTGAGCAGGGTGTGACAGGAAGAGTAAGATGCTTGTATGCCTGGAGAGTCTCTACGAGGCTTGGACAACAGCACTAACACTCTGCAAAAGCTCACCATGCAGCAAACCCTGCCAGAAGCAGCCCCTGAAGTAAATGAAAGTTCGGATTTAGTGTGAAACAGCAAACATTGTGGAAAAGCCCCACCAAACCCAGCTGTGTTTGCAAATTCAGCTGTGTAAAGTTTCACATTCCCCCGGGCTGAGGCAGGGGAAAATTCCCTCTGAGTGTCTGGGGCTGCTGCTGTCTTCAAGGGGGATGGCATGACATGATGAGGTGCAGGGGCTTAACGAGTGGCATCACTGTGAGAAGCAGCACCAGAGAGGAAGTAAGAAGGTGGAGGAGACCAGCTGAAAGGTGGAGGAGAGGGCTGAAAGAGAAATTCAACGTGAGAAGAGGAGAACAGACTGATTTCAGCCATTGTTTCTGAGTGACTCCAGGCAGGGCCTTTGTAGTTAGTATCAACTGGGGCATGCAGGGTCTATGTCCCTGCTGAAATCAGGGCAAAAAGCCTTGCACATAGCCCTGGCAGTGAGGAACTCACAAAGTAAGTTGATGAGACAGAGCATGCCAAAAGGATGACTTTTCCTAGCTTCCAGCCAGAGAACTGGGAAAGTGTGGCAAGACTCAACAACTGACTCAAGGTCATAGAGCAAACCTCTGGCAGAGGGGAGCAGAAGCCCGTCCCACCTGGTAGCTTCTGTGGAGCTCAGCCCTCACGTGCCTTGGGGCTGCCTTGGCTGACAGACTGCCACTGCAAGGCACAGAGCCGCCAGACAGCTGGACAAAACACTCCAGCCCTTGATACAGACATGAATAAGAGGTCATGGTCTCCTCTGGGTACTCAATGGCACTTGCTTGCCATGTCTGAACACTGAGAAACTTGGGTTTTGTATCACAGAGGAAGGAGGAAAACCCCTCCTTGGCTCATACCAGGCTGGTAAAAGCTTCAACAACAAAATATTGTGCTTTTTTCTGCCCTGTTGCCACAATCACAGTGCATTGCTTCTCCCAAGGTTTTCTTCATTTTTTTCCTCCCGTTTTCCAATAAAACACATTTTCCAACTCTTGCTTGCCATGTACTTTCCATCCTGCAGGTGTATGAACTGGATGGCACCCAGCACAATAAATCATGGTCCATGGCAGCCTATCAGGAAGTGACCAGGCAGTTTATGAAGGAGCACCCTGACTTTCTTGGAGCCAAGATTATATTTGCAGCACACAGGTAGGGGCTGAGTGGGGCTAAGAGCAGCTGTGCATGGCTGGCTGTGCTATGGGAGATGGGCTGAGGGAGAGAGAGGTCCAGGTCAGGAGAAGCAACGCTAAGGGCTGGGCCGAAGTGCCTGGGTGCTTCGTAGGACCCAGAGTGTTGACTCTTGAAGCATTCCCTGGCACATGTAAAAGGCTGAGGATGATAAATCATCTATATAAGTCTGAGTACATGTTAAGTGCCCAGGGTTAGCTCATGGTGCGTGCTGGAAAGACAAGCATCTCTGAGCTCTGGGTGTTGGAATGAGCAAGGGGAGGGCTGCTTGTACACATGCATATCCGAGCTGCTTCCTGTGCCTGGACACATTCCACCTCTTTGCAGAAGCTGAAGCAGTGCCAACAGTGCTGCAGTATGGGCACTGGTGGGACCCTGCAGAGGCTGTTCTCCAGCAGCCTTTGTATGGTATGTTCTTGCTGCTACCTGCAGCCAGGCACAAGGTTGTGCTCCGAGTCATGGCCTCTCAGCAGCTCTTACTGACTGTGGCTCAGCATTGTGCTCTGTCCAGTTCAGAGCTGGCTTGCCCCTGGCCATCTTGAATATGGACAGAGTCTGTAAAATGCACTCTGATGTTAAGTCTGGTAGGCCTGGAAGAAATCTAAATAAGTTTAAAAAAAAACCACAAAGAAAAACCAAACCAAATGGAAACAAACCCAAAACAACAAGAACAACACCAAACCCTCACAAGAAACCCAACCCAACCCAACAAATGAAACTTTTTCCTTCCATACTGTTGTGTTCCCTACTTGGTAGCAGGGAAAGCCAGTGAGTCAGACAAGCATGGCTCAACTCAAGTGACAGCAGGGTCTAGCCAGGCATTTCCTGGCTGTTCAGGGATTTCCTTTCATAATAACACTTTTCTATTCCTATTACTCTGGAGGCCTGAAGCTGGTTGTCAGATTCAGGAGAAACTTGCATTTTGGAAATACCCCTGGGGAGCCCATTTCACAAACCAAACCCAAAGAAGTCAGGCCTGTGAGAGTGAGTCTCTGCACTGCTTTCTCTCTCTTGCTCTTTAGGATGCTGAATGTTTCACAGATTAAAGAAGCCATCGTCACTGCCATGGCACTCAGAGCTCAATTCCCAGACACCCTGGCAGGCTTCGATCTGGTAACCATATTTCTTCTGTGGCTTCATGATAACCCCTCCAAGGTGTAATATAAGTATATATAATAAGGCATATGTTTTATACCAGAGCCAGATCCTTTGCTGCTGTACTGAAATCAGTGTAAAGGAATCACAAATCCTCCAGGGCAATGGACAAAATCCTCCTTACCCCACAGCATTGTCATTTCAGTACAGCTGGCACCTCGGAGATAAATAGCTGTAAGTCTCATCATTCTTCCAAAGCATGTTCAAAAATACCTTCCCTCTTTCTCCCAGGTTGGAGATGAGGATGAAGGTCACTCTTTATGGGACCTGAAGGATGCCCTGACCATCCCGTATTCCCTGGGAGTCAACTTGCCATACTTCTTCCATGCTGGGGAGACTGGTAAGTATGAGGAGCCAGGGACTGTTACTGCTTGAAGAGGCAAGAGGTAAAGCCTTGCAAAGCATGGAAGCAGCGAGCCTGTTTGTGTCAAGGTGGTGTGTGTGTGTGCATACACATGCAGCTAAGCACTTTTCCCTATGCTTCTCCCCATACCAGTTTGTTGCTCCAGCATTCCTACATGGCACCTCCCCTGCCTGTTCCCTGCTCTTGACTGTAGGCATCATGTTGCTCTGTCTTTGCCCTGTGTGACATGGAGTCATGCTGCAAGAGTTGTTGCTGGTAGCCATTTCCTCCTCACAGCAGCTCACCTCCCATCCACAGCAGCAGCAGAACTGTTTTGTGTTTGAAAGGGAAGGAATGGCTGAGCCAGCCTCAAATCTTAACTGAGTACATCAAAGTAACTGATTATTACCCTTAATTCCTGGGGCAATGTATAATGATTGGCAATGTATTATGCAGTCTGTACGGGCGAGGTTTATCCTAACCTATCCTAACTTGTGTATTATGCTTCTTCCACGCTGACATCTGCAAAGAAGATGTCTACAACTGAACCACTTACCCT
This sequence comes from Semnornis frantzii, assembly GCA_013399775.1. NCBI lineage: Eukaryota > Metazoa > Chordata > Aves > Piciformes > Ramphastidae > Semnornis > Semnornis frantzii. The sequence goes on along the minus strand of VWYK01014385.1, from coordinate 61,672 downwards.
GGGTTCCCTTTATAGCCACGGACAGTAACGAGCACGTTTAAGGTGCAATCCATCACATGGTGATGCACAGGCTCTTCCCCAGAAATTACTACTGCTCTCCATTGGCTGTGAATGGAGACCAGCATGGTCAGCTTAGCTGTAAAAGCAATACTGGTCAGCATCTAAAGCCAGATAACGAGTGGGTTTCTCTATGATGGGCAATGTCTTGGACAGATTTGGATCCCTGTTTCATTGAAAACACAAAGTGAGAATTCAAAGAATTCAAAGAAGTGAGAACCCTCTCACCTTGCAATTGGGATATTGATTAACAAAGTAATCTAGCAAATTGAGAAGATACATTTCCATAGATCGCTGCAGTGATCCTTAACCTCTTTCCACTCAGATTGGGAGGGCACCTCTGTAGACAATAATGTGCTGGATGCACTGCTACTGAATACCAGCCGGATTGGCCATGGGCTTGCCCTCATTAAACACCCAGCAGCCAAAAGTTTGTCTCTGAAGATGGATATCCCTGTAGAAGTCTGTCCCATCTCCAACCAGGTATGTTGGGAAAAGCTCAAGTCTTGGGGCTGGGATGCTGGAATGGGATTTACCATGACAGGTAGCAGCAGGAGGGAGCTGAGGGGCTGCTAGGTGTTTTGCGGCACCCAAGCTGGCTCAGCTTCCTTTGCACCACATTACACTGCAGTCTGCTACACAGACACACGGTATGTAAAAAAAAAAAAAAAAAAAAGGCTTGTAATGCCAGTCAGCCCAAAATCATGTACATTCCTATCCAGAGGAACCTGGGAAGGTAGTTTTCTCTAATGGACATGAGGCCCAGAGTCAGGGATGTGCCTAAAGAGACAATAATGGAAAACACTTCAAAGCCAGGAGGACCAGAGGCTGAGAAGCTGGGATTGTAACTGCAAGTCTTTTGGTTTGTAGAATTTATAACCAGGGGGAACACTTTTGGAATGCATTGAAGTGGTGTCTGTTGTCCGCTGGTTGCCACAGAAAGGATGCTCTGGGGTAGAGATTTACCAGTATGAGCCTTGAGGGAAGAACCATGACAACAGCTTCAGATGCCCTGGGCTAAGCATCACAGCAAATACATAACCAAAAGACTGTTCCTGAAACATGCACTGTTTATAACTGTTAGAAATAAGCAGAAGTTATTCACCCCATTGGCCTTGACTTAGGTGACTAATTTAAGAAACCAACCACCTTGTACAGTCAGTGCAGACAAGTGGACTCCTGCAGCAGTTCACAGCAGAACACCCAACATGCTGTGAAGAGCTCTCAGAAGGCTTTTCCTCCCTAATGCCACAGACTTGCTACAACAAGTGGGCAGTACGATGGTGCTGTCAGCAAACACACCGAGGTGATGTTGCCTCCCACTCTTCCCTGCCAAGGTCCTGCTGTTGGTAGCTGACTTGCGGCGTCACCCCGCAGCTGGCCTCCTGGCTGAAGGGCACCCCATTGTGATCAGCCCTGATGATCCCCCTATCTTTGGTGCAAAGGGAGTGTCCTATGACTTCTATGAGGTGTTCATGGCCATCGGAGGGATGAATGCTGACCTGAGGACCTTGAAACAACTTGCACTAAACTCTATAAAGTAAGTTCCTCACCTTTCTCATCAAGCCGTAGTAATGCTAAGGGAACTCTTCCTGGAAACAAATGTGTTTGGGTTTTGGCCTCAGAGTCTCCTTTGCCACACGAACTGTGCTTCCATTAATCCAAAATCTCCTCTGTGTGTCTCCTCCAAGGGCAGGAAACAGGGACTCCAGAGGCTTCTGTGCCTCTGCCCTTCACTGCCTTACTCTTAGTCAGTGTCCCAATTTATTCCTCCTTTCCCATTTTTTTTCAAATCTCTCTCCAGCACCTGGTTCTGGAAATGGGAAAAAAATCAAGTCTTTGTATTACTTGTTTATTTCTGCCAAAGCTTGATTCACTTTGGAGTTTGCCATGGCCCACTGGGGAAACTGGGGGGAGAAAAAAAAATCTACCAGCATGTAGTTGGACTGTGTTTAACCACTTGTTATCTGGACAGTTCTGAATGTCCCCAGATAGTTTAGGTATGGTGTCCAGGGTTTTTCTGCAAATCCTCATGTCAATCCCAAGTCCCTGCGTGGACAGGGAAACAACAAATGCTCTTTACTTTCTACCAATGTGGATCAAGCCCAGGGCACATCTGAAAGCAACAGCAGTGTTTTCTGTACCAGTCACTGGGTGCCACTCAGAGAGTCTCCACTCTGCCACTCACTCTTGTTTAGACTGAGCAGTTTCTCTTCATGGTGCAGAACCCAGTAGCTGTTGATAACACCATACTTCTTGACCCAGGGTGAGGTCAGCCATAAGGAGCTCAAGGCTCATTATGTGGTTACTCTGTGTGATGTAGGCACATCCTGCAAGGGTTAATTTGTTGCTGCTTCCTGTCTTTTCATTTTGGTCACTGATCTTGAAATAGCTGCCCCCTTGTCTCCTGTCTGACAGCGAGTTTTCTCCTCCTCACAGATACAGTTCCATGTTACCAGATGAGAAAGCCAAAGCCAAAGGTGTCTGGCAGAAAAAATGGGACCAGTTTGTTGCTGACCTCTCTGATAGCTTTTTGGGGGAACTTTAGAGCGGAGGAAACTCAGAATGCATCTGGCAAACCAGAATAAGCCAAGCTTATTGTTAAGAGAGAGACTGCTTCTTCCATGTTACCTGAGCAGGTCAGTGAAGCTCAAAGGCTCACCTGGCAATGGACAATTTTGGAAAGGAAGCCTTAATGGTCTTACTGCTAAGAAAGTCACGGATTGGAGGTAAAAGGGAGCAGTGAGCCTTGAGCCTTCCTAGCAACAACAAAAGAACACCCAGCTTGGAATAGTCAAAACAATTAAAAATTGCCGGTGGCCAAATCCTGACATCCTTACTGGGGAGAAGCAGGCCTGCTAATTGGGGTTAGTGGGAGACTGCCAGCACCAGGATCTCTGAATTTCGCCTTATCGTTACACAACGCAGACCTTGTCCGGAGACAGCTAAGACAAACACCCAACCAGTTGGGCCACTGACCTTCAGGAGAGCAAGGACTGAGAGTGACTCTTGTTATGTTTAACCCTGGGCCTGCTGCCAAAATAGCACTGCTAGGTTGAAGAACCAGTCATAGGTCTGATGTCTGCTATTTCAGGACCTATCATGGCTGGAAACAAGCTGATGGGACTTGCTCCCAGAACATTTAAGCCCTCGTTGCACAGCAACTGTAAAACCAAAAAGAGCTGTGCCACTTGACAACACCTTTTTTTCACTGCAAAACCTCTCTCTGTCCTCTGGTCTCAAAGAAGCCAAAACACTTTCCAAAAAAACCCACCCTGGCCTTCCAGATCGAGCTTAATTAAAACTGTCCCACTGTACTGGGACATACTAACATAGGAAACACTTTTTGATTTCAAGGAGTTCTACAACCAGTCTTTGTCACCCGACTCAGAGTGCAAATGTGACCTTCTTCAGCCTGTCAGAGCTTTTCACCTTGGTGAAGAACTATTCTCACGGTGTGGATATCCACAGTGTTCATGTAGACCTTTATGCATCTGTTTGGCAAAAAGGTATGGAGAGAACTGCACAATAGTGTTCTGGACAATCAGATTCCTTTCCTTAGTATCATTAAAAATATGAGGAAGAAGAACTAGTTGCAGGAAAGGTAAAAAAATACAAAACACAACAACAACAAAAAAACAAGTCTTAATGAGGACCTAAACAAATGCAACAAAACCTTTGGCACACACATCCCAAGTATGCATCCAGAACCAACCAGCACCTTGACCTGCCTTCAGTACAATTATGCTGGTTTGCATCAACCAAAGAGAAAGACCTCTCCTGAGTTGCAGGTTTGTGAGGACTGCTGTTTCCTGATCTGACCAGCTTGGGCAGATTGGCTCTCGATGTTTTCTGCTAATTGTCTCAAGCTGCCTGGCCATAGTGTTTATTTCCACTGACCTTGGTTAAAACACCTTAGCAGGAGGCAGATATACTTACTGCAGAAGTGGATCAAGCTGTGCAGTCCGTGTGTCCCCTGTTAAATTGCCCACATCTCACAGGCTGCAAGTTCATCTCTAGTTATCCCAGGGTAAAAAAAAAAAAAACCCCCGTAAAACCCCCCCGACAAAACTCAAAACCACACCAAAGGTATCTTCCCCGCAGAAGCCAGCTACAACCACCACAGAAATCAGTAAGTAAGAACCCAGTCACACATCTCACTAACCAACGGGGTTGAGTGTCTCACACTGGTTCTACTCCGCTCCAGCTCCTTGCCCTCCTACCCACACCATTCCCTGAAGCACCAGCAGCTGCTCTCTGCAGGCTGGCCTCTCTTGGGCCTTGATGAAGCTTTAATCCTAGGACCAGGGGCAAGGAGCCAGAGTAGAACCATCTTCCTTTCACCCCCATGGGTGTTGCATATAGAACTCAGCCTGAAGTCCCCAAGACAGGCTTTGGTCTTGGTTATTACTGTAACAACTGACTTGGGAAATGCCTCATTTGTAATGCTGCTGAGGAAAACTGCTGCAAAGAGGTGAAATGGCTGCTGACCAGTGACCCAAAGGCGTGTCCCTCTGAGCTTCTTGACCTTTCAGCTTTGCTATATATGGACAGATGAAGATTCTTTTATTTGCAGTGAGCTGGTTCTCCTTTAAGTGAGCCTTTTCTCTGCCAAGGTGAAGCTAATCGTTACAGAGCCAGCGTAGGAGGAGCTGAGGTCCTCAACACAGATTGACCCACATCCCTTCCCTTTCTGCCACGCTGGAAAGGTTTCAGCTCTTCCTGCACAGGGTCTCTTGAGGCCTTGAAAAACTGATGACCTTTCAGTTATCTGTAGTCCTCCCTCCTTGTTACCCTCATTACACGATGTTAGGAGTGGGAAGAGACCTCTGCAGCTCTTCCAGTCCAAACCCCCTGCCAGAGCAGGACCAGTGAATCTAGCACAGATCGTATAGGAACACATACAGACAGGGCTAGAAAGGCTTCAGAGGAGGAGACTCCACAACCTTTCTGGGCAGCCTGTGCCAGTGCTCTGGGACCCTTACAGTCAAGAAGTTCTTCCTCGTGTTGAGCTGGAACTTCCTGTGCTGCAGTTTGCATCCCTTGCCCCTTCTCCTACCCCAGGTCATAAGTGAGCAGAGGCTGTCCCTGTCCCTTTCCTGACTCCCAGCCTTCAGCTATTGATAGACATTGCTCANCCTGTGCTGCAGTTTGCATCCCTTGCCCCTTGTCCTACCCCAGGTCATAAGTGAGCAGAGGCTGTCCCTGTCCCTTTCCTGACTCCCAGCCTTCAGCTATTGATAGACAGTGCTCAGATCCCCTCTCAGCCTTCTCTCCAGACTAAGCAGCCCTCTCCTCATCAGGCAGTGCTCCAGACTCTTCAGCATCCTTGTAGCCCTGTGTTGGACTCTCTCCAGTAGATCCCTGTCCCTTTTGAACTGGAGAGCCCAGAACTGGATGCAATATTCCAGGTGAGGCCTCACTAGGGCAGAGTAGAGGGGGAGGAGAACCTCCCTCGATGTACTCAACACACTTTTCTTAATGCACTCCAGGATCCCTTTGGCCTTCTTGGCTACAAGGGCATATTGTTGTCCCAGCTTATTAGCAGCAAGGTGAGATCCTGTGTTTGCCAGACACTTGCTGGGACAACTTTAGCTGTCATGTCCAGCTTGTTCTTGACTTCCTAGCCAAAGCCTGTTGTGCACTTGGCCATTTACCTCCTTTGCGTCAGGAACTGTGCCGTGATGTCACCCAGTATCTGGAGCCACCAGTGAGTGATACTGTTTGGGATGACAGCACAGAAATCATTGAGGGGTTAAAACTAGTCTGAGGTGATCTTCGGATGAAAGCCTCAGAAAGGTGATGCCTGACTCTACAGGGCTATGTTTGCAGGCCAGTGACTGCACTTCTGCTGAAGGGTCATCACATGACAGAAACTTTTCCATTCTGATCATTTATGCTTAAATGATGCCAGAGGTGCCCAGGACCATGATGAAGGTGCCTGTGACCACAATAAGAGTGCTTAGAGGTCTCCCAAGGATGCCCGAGTCCATACTGGAGAGGTCTCTGGGACACCTAGGACCATGCTGAGGCACTTGGGGTGCTCTTGGGGGTGTCCAGGACCACACTGAGGAGTCCCACAAGAATGGGTGTGTAGGATCACAGTGAAGGTGACCCTTTAAATGTGAACCTGAACCACACAAAGAAACCTGCCAGCAGTGGTGTAGCCACATCCTTGGATATCTCCTTGAGTTGGGCAGTGTCACCTGTGGTGACTTTGGCTTCCCAAGACTCCCATGGCAGCAGGCAGGTTTTAAGTCTCTTTTTAGAGCCTTAGTGAGTCTGACAGAAGCTGGGCAAACTTTGTTGCTGGGGATCAACTCTTCCTTAGAGTGGGCCTTAGTTCAGAGAAAGGTGCAGAGGGAGAAACTCAGCCTGCATCCTCACCTAACTCTAGACGTGCAAAACCAGGTGGGATTTCAGCCAGCCAGCAGCAGTTAAGAAGGATCAAGCATTCAGATACGTCCAAAGCTTCAGGCAGATTTGTCTGCAGGGCTTCACTGAGACTCAGCTATTAGCATGCACAGTAACATTTCAAGAGTTTTCCTGCCAGCCCACTCCCTTACCCTCAGCACCTTGGCTTCCTGCTCACATTTGTTGGCAAATAAATTGCATGGGATGCTTTCTTGCCTGTTTCTTTCAGAACATAGTCTATTTGTAAATCATTAAACCTCTTTTAGATGTGGAGCTTATTTTACCTTTTTTTATTACTTTATTTCGTTCAAATTGTTTTCCCTGATGAATTGAGGATACCTGTATTTGATGTGAGGTTTAAATCTGAAACGTGCAGTGGAGGGGAATGTTTCACATCACTCAGCCTGGAGTATGGTTATCAGGGATTCTGAAGTGTCTTCACACATGCTGCAGAGGGCAGTTTGATCTATGGGGCTAACATGATGTGGAGCCAAGCCTGAGCCACCTGGCAGACACAGGTCATAGAATCATAGAATAGTCCGGGCCAGAAGGGACCTCTAGAGGTCATCTAGTCCAGCCCCCCTGCAGCAGGCAGGGACATCCCCACCAGCCCAGGTCACCCAGGGCCCCATCCAACCTCAGCTTCAATGTCTCCAGGGAAGGGGCCTCAATCACCTCCCCAGGCAACCTGTTCCAGTGCTCCACAACCCTCATAGTAAAGAAGTTGTTCCTAAAATCCAATCGAAATCTGTGCTTCTCAAGCTTGAACCCATTGTCCTTGTCCTGTCACTGCAGACCTTTGTAAATAGCTTCTTTCCATCCTTCCTGTATGTCCCCTTCAGGTACTGGCAGGCTGCTATTAGGTCGCCCCAGAGCCTCCTCCTCTCCAGGCTGAATGCCCCCAGCTCCCTCAGCCTGCCCTCATAGCCGAGCTACTCCAACCCTCTGATCATTTTTGTGGCCCTCCTCTGTACTTGCTCCATCAGGTCCATGTCCTTCCTATAATGAGAGCTCTAGAGCCGGATGCAGTACTGCAAGTGAGGTCGCACCAGAGAAAAGTGGCAGAATCCCCTCTCTGGCTCTTCCAGCCACGCTTCTTTTGATGCAGCCCAGGACATGATTTACCTTCTGTGCTGCAAGCTGCACTGTCTGCTCACGTCCAGCTTCTCATCCACCAGCACCACCAAGTCCCTTTCCACAGGGCTGCTCTCTAACACCTCATCCCCCAGCCTGTACTGATAGTGAGGTCCTCCATCCCTCCTCCCCTCTCCAAACCACGAAGTGGCTGCATGAGGTCAGGGCTGTGTTTTCACACAGACCACCCAACAGAAATCATTTGCTTGTGCTACCTCTTCTCCTGTCACAATTTTATATTATCTCTGTGGTGCTTACAGCCCGGGAAGGTAAAATGAACTGCCAAAAATCATTTTACTTGTTGGGTTTTTTGTTTGTTTGTTTGGTTTGGGGTTTCATCATCCTTTTTTGTTTTGTTTTATGGATTTTTGGTTGTGTTTCTTTGGTTATGTTTTTTGTTGTTGTCGTTCTTTTTTGCATGATTTTAACATCAGGAAATACGAGTAAATGCTACATGGCCAGCCCATTCTTTCGAGAGCTGGCAAGTGCCTTGTGGAGAGCACCAGCTAACTACAGAGTACAACTGTCAGGCTCTTTTCCTGAAGCACTCATGGTGACCATGGGAAGAAAGGGCCAGCTATAGAACTTGAAAACCTGAGTGAAGGAGCTATTTGAACAAACAGTGCTGGAGGCAGTCACAGGAGTGGTGGGAGGCTGAGTGGGGCAGACCAAAAGGAGCAGAAAGAATCAGAATCACAGAACCATTCAGGTTGGAAAAGTCCCTCAGGATCGACAAGTCCAACCCAGAACTCTGCTCTGCAAGGTGCATCCTAAACCATATCCCCAAGCACCACATCCAAACAACTTTTAAACATATCCAGGGTTGGTGACTCCACCACCTCCCTGGGCAGCACATTCCAGTGCCTGACCACTCTTGCTGGGAAAAATTCTTCCTAATGTCCAGTCTAAACCTACCCAGTCACAGTTTGAGGCCATTCCCTTTTGTTCTATCACTAATTACCTGTGGGAAGAGACCAGCACCAACCTCTCCACAAGGTCCCTTCAGGTAGCTGTAGATAGTGATGATGTCTCCCCTCAGCCTCCTCTTTTTCAAACTAAACAGTCCCAGCTCCTTCAGTCACTCTTCATAGGATTTATACTCCAATGAGCCCCTCTTCAGTCTCCATCCAGATTAAGGAGCAAGGATGAGGGGTAGAAAATCCGTGGAAGTTTCTGCAACAGCTCCTCCAAGCAGCTCCAGGAATACATCAAGCTTTATGGTTGTTATCTCCCCCATCTGCCTCTCCCTGTGGACTCTTCAGGTTCAGTTTGTTTGTACGGAGGCGGATGGAGCTTTGTTCACAGCATGCTGTCACAGGACTTGCTAGTTTCTTGTTTGCTAGTGTTTAGCAAAGTGTTTTGTTAGCTTAAACTGCCTTTGGGGCACTTTTAGCAAATGAAATGTTTGCCTCTTGGTCACTTACTGGCAGGAAATGGCTGAGCCAGCATTAGTGGTTCTGTCAAAAATCACGCCAGTAAAAATGGAGGAGTAAAGTAGCAGGCTGAAAATAGAGATAGACCAAATCAAGCAGCTGGATCTATACATCATGTGAGCCTCCATCACCACACTGGGACTACACAGATGCCAGATGCTAAGCAAGGCCCTCTGGCTATAAAACACAGGTCTACAGATGTGTTTTCCACAACCTCCTGATGCTCAAAAAAAAACCTTCAAGTTTTTCTCCTGTACAGCCCTGAATTAGTCTCTTCACAGGCAGCAGAAAGACATTTCTTTAGCCACAAAACTTGTAGCTCTAATTTGCTTAGCACTTAATTCCTTTCTTTCCAGGCTTGCAGCTGTTGCAATCCTGGCAGCTCTATCAAGTGTTTTCTGTCCGCAGAGGGACAGGCAGGTGAAGGGTCTGGCTCTCAGTTCGGCTGGCTTATCATTTTTATCAGGCTGTGTCCTCCCGCTTGGTCATTACAGGATAAGAAAGGCATCTTACTGTATTTTCTCAGCCTTTAGCTTGTCCATCATTCCATGGACAGGCTGCAGCAGAGAAAGACAAGAGATAAAGCAAGGGGGGGAGGGCTGATCCACGCCATTAGAAGCGCTGCAGTAAGACGAGAGATGGAAGGCATGGCTGCTTTCCAGGGGAGATGTTAGAAGGTCAGGAAGGGCATGGGTGATGACAGGGCTATGAGCCCAGGGAAAATGGAGCTGCAAAGTTTACGTAGGAAGCCATGGGAGAAGGCTGCGGGCAACTGCCTGTTTTGCTTGTCTTTAAAGGCAGATATGGAAAGGAGTGGGTGATACAACTAAGCACAGTGTATAGACAGGGGAAGAAGAGGGAGTCTCCTGTGGTCTGGTGTAAAGGGCAGATGGATCATCCCCAGGGATATTATGGGATATGGCTGTTGCCAGATGTGCCTGCAGACATACAACATGCAAAATGGGAAGCTCCTAGCCGAGTCACAGTCTCAACTCTTGAAGGGAAAATGATGAGACTGTGTGCTTAGCACAGGGCTGACTGGCTAAAATCTGCCTGCTGGTGCTGGGAGGATGGGGGCTCAGTAGAGCGCAGTCCTTGGCAGCCATGCCACTGTCAGTCCCTGCTGCATGTGTCAGGTTCAGCCTGTGCCTGATCACTTGCAAACTCCTTCTGTGTTAATTTAAAAATAAGCACTTGGCCCTGAGGGATGGTCTTCCTTGTAAAAATAAATGCAGCAGCTCTGCCAGCCTGCCGGGAACACTTGCTGGGGCACGCACACACACATTTTGGGTCCACCTCTTCAATGGTGGGTAACCTGGCTAGTAACACAGCTGCACTCTCCACCAGCTGTTTTGTGTCAGAGGCACACTGGGCACAAAATCACCTGCCAAGCCCAGGACCTACCTCCCACATTTCTCACTGTGCTCTGGCAGCCCAGACTACACCCATGCTCCTGCTATGGTTGATCCACAGAAGGAAAATTGCTGCAAAGCACATGAACAGTATTAGCAGGGCAATCACTTCACTGGAAGGGGAAGGCTGTTCAAGGTCCTGCACCTGAGCGGGGGCAATACCCAGTATCAACACAGGCTAGGAGATGGAGAGATTGAGAGCAGATGTGTGGAGGAAGGACTTTAGGACACTTGGTGAACGAAAAGCTGGATGTGAGGTGGCAGTGTGTGCTCACAGCCTAGAAAGCCAACCATGTCCTAGGCTGCATCAAAAAAAGTGTGGCCAGCAGGTCAAAGTGATTCTGGCCCTTGTCTCTCCACTGATGAGCCCTCACCTAGAGTACTGTGTCCAACTCTGGAGTCCTCAGCAAAGACATGGACCTGTTGGAGCATATTCAGAGAAGGGCCACAAAAATGATCAGAGGCCTGGAACATCTGCCCTGTGAAGAAAGGCTGAGAGCAGTGGGGTTGTTCACCTGGAGAAGAGACCCTACCGAGGCATTTCAACACTTAAAGAAGGTCTATAAGAAAGATGGAGACAGTCTGGTTTAGCAGGGCCTGATGCAACATGGCCAGGGACAATGATTTCAAGCTAAAAGAGCACAGATTTAGACTAGATATAAGGAGGAAATTTCTTACAACGAGGGTGGTGAAACACTGGCCCAGGTTGCCCTGAGAGGTGGTAGATGCCCCCATCCTTGGAAACATACACGGTCAGGTTAGACAGCTCTTGAGAAACCTGATCCAGTTAAAGATGTCCCTACTCATTGCAGGGCACAGGGACGAGATTACCTTTAAAGGTCTTTTCCAACCTAAACCATTCTATGCCTCTAAGGTTAGAATCCGCCTTTCTAACGTCCGCTTAGGAGCAGAATAGCATTTCCTCTCTCCCGGGGCTGCCTCTGCCGCAGCAGGAGCAGCAGCGAGGGCAGCGGCGTCCCGCCTGGGGCCGGGGCCTGCCGGAGGGGGCGGGGCATCGCAGGTGAGCAGAGGCGTGCCCCGCCGCGCGCCCGCGCCGTGGAGCAAAGGAGCCCCCTGCCGGACTGGGCGGGAGGTGCCACTTCCGAGCCACCCGCGGGCGCCTGAGCGGCGCGAACGTGAGACGAGAACAGAACCACAGAAAACATCCGATCGGAAGAGACCTCAAAGCGCATCCAGTCCAACCCTTGACCCAGCACTGAAGGGTCAACGCTAAACCATGTGCCCAGGCACTGGGTCCACACACTGCTTAAACACCTCCAGGGATGGGGACTCCAGCACTGCCCTGGGCAGAACATTCCAAGGTCTGAGAACCCTCTCTGGGAATAAATCCTTCCTAGCATCCAGACTGAACCTCCCCTGCTGCAGCTTAGAACCATTTGCTCTGCTCCTGTCCCTCACCATCAAGGAGCGGAGGCTGCCCCCTCCTCACTCCAACCTCCTTTCAGGGAGCTGCAGAGAGCAATGAGGTCTGCCCTCAGCTTCCTCTTCTCCAGGCCAAACACTCCCAGCTCCCTCAGCCCCTCCTCATAGCCCAGGTGCTCGACGCCCTTCTCCAGCCTCTTTGCCCTTCTCTGGACATGCTCCAGCCCCTCCCCTGTCCCTTCTGGAGTCAGGGGCCCAGAAGTGAACACAACACTCGAGGTGTGGCCTCGATGATCCCCTCCTGTTCCTACTGGCCACAGTGTTTCTCCTCGCAGCCAGAATGGCTTTCTTGGCCACCTGGGCACTGCTGGCTCACATTTAATCGACTATCAAGCAAAACCCCCAGGTCCCTCTCTGAGTCGCAGCTTTCCAACCACAAATCCCCAAGTCTGTGGCTTACCATGGGGCTGTTGTGACCCAGGTGGAGGATCTGGCACTTGGCTTATTAAACGTCACACAACTAACTTGAAAGGGCCCAGGCCTCCATCCTGTGCCTCCTCAGTCCCAGCCATAAAGGTGTAACGGCTTTGGCTAGAATGAGGGGAAACCCACACACAACACCCAAGCCCCTGGATTCAAGGATATGCTAAACATTTTCAGAATTGAATCCTCTCTATCATAGAACAGGGTCTAGATGCCTCTCATGGCCACTTTGGAGTCTCAGAAAGCGGAAAAGTGCAAAGGTATCCTTACAGTTAAAATGAAGAGACTGACAGACAGCAGCAACACAATTTGGCCAGCCTGATTTCAGCAACAGGAGGTGCTGGGTATAGTCACCAAAACTCTATACTGGCATGTGGTTGTATCTTTAAAAGCTCATAAATCTGCATTATCCAATACTCTAGGCAGAAACCACAGCAAATCAATTTTTTTCTCTGCCATAGGCCAAACCACCTTTGTGGGTAACTGAGAAACGCTTCAGACAAAGTTCTTGTATTCTCTTTTGCCTCTCCCTGTGCCTACTGTATTTTGCAGCAGCAGCCCAGAGACATGAGGGTTGGAGGTCTCTGCTCTGTAAGCAGGTGTGGAAGTAGTCAAGAAGGAATACTTCAGCATAGCTGTAACTGGCTGCCATGTACTCCTAGAAGAAGGTCTGAAGCCCAGTTCTGCAGGGAACTAAATACTTTCAGTGATGCCTCCAATGCCAGAATAAATTTTGCCAGTGCAGGAGAAGCTGCAAGCACTTTGGAAAAACTGAAGTGGTCCTGCCAAGTTTGGGAAATTATGTGAAATAAACAGTAGGTAATTCAGTTAAGGCAAAGGCACCCTGAGCTGCCATTGCTTTACTAGCTTAGTGGAAGACTCTGTGTGTTAAAGTTGGTCAAAACCCAATGCTGGGGTGCACAGCAATGGAAGTATAAAACCAAACAACTACGCTGTTTGTGTAATTGCCTCAAGTCATAGGTGTTAAACCTGCTGTATCACAGGAATCTTAAGCCTTGCCAGAAACCAAACAAATGTTTTGTCTCCATGAACATAAAGTGAACCTTTTAATTTCCCCAGGTCTAGCAGGGCCTCAGCTGAATAGTGTCAAGATCTCTGTCTCCCACAGCAGGAAAGGGGAAGTCTCTGGAGCACACTGCCTGTTGAAGAGCAAGAAAAATGACCAGAATTTTAGAAAACTTTATTACTTATAGGAAAAAGACCACAGGACTTGGGTTTGCATAGAAAAGACTGGTCAAAGGCAGAGCTGTAGTTAGCAGGGGTAGAAAGTTGCAGCGAAGATCCTTCAAGGGTGCACTGGCAGGCAGGGTGAGCTGTAACCACCTCAGGCTGAAGCCACATTTATATGCTGGCGAACCTCATTTTAACTGTAAAGACTGGAGCAGCCTTACCCACAGAACCAAGAGCCGCCAGTCACTGGAACGGTAAGGAGTTTGCATGCCCTGTTCTGTGATTTTGGAAGCAGGTTAGATAAATCCCTGCTAGGCCTGGAGTAATTATGTGAAAGGGTCTACACCTCTTGCTCCCCTCCTGCCCGGTTTCACACACCTCTCCATTGCGTGGCTGTTCGTATCCCCTTCCCCGCCACAATCTTCCTCTGCAATGTGGCACCCTGCCGGCCTTGCTGCTGCTCCGGACACCTGCTCTTGCAACTACTCACCTTTCCCAAATATGTCTCCCAGCTCTCCCCAAGCTTGTAACCCTTTGCTTCGAAGCAGACACGGACATCGCACCCCTGCAGCCAACAGCATCCCTCCCCCATCGCAGCGACTCGACCAGATGGGACCGCTCCCGCTCCGTCCCCGCCCAGCCCGGGGCGAAAGCAGGCAGCCCCGCCGGCCTCCTACTCGGTCCGTCCCGGTCCCGCCCCGCCGGGCCCCGCGCCTTCCTGGGAGCTGTAGTCCGGGAACTACGAGCCCCGGCGTGCCCCGCCGCCGGCCCCGGGACCAGACAGGGCGAGGGCGGGCGCGGTATGGCGCTGCGCAGCTACCTGCAAGCCGGTCGGGGGCTGTTGCGCGGTGCTGCGCCGCGGCGGCCGCCTGCCCGCGAAGGCTGCGCCGGGGGCCGGGTGAGNCGGGCCAGGAAGGGCACCGCGGGCCGGGGCCGGGCGCGGGAGGGAGAGGGCCGGGCTTGGGGCGGTGGGTGACCGTCCCCTCCGCTCGCCTTGCAGCCCCCAGCCTTCGGGTTCCTCTTCGACGTGGACGGGGTGCTCGTGCGGGGCAGCCAGCCGGTGCCCGCCGCCCGCCAGGCCTTCCGGAGGCTCGTGGACAGCAACGGGCGGCTCCGGGTGCCGGTCGTCTTCCTGACCAACGCCGGCAACTGCCTGAGGTCGGCCAAGGCTCGAGAGCTTTCCCAGGCGCTGGAGCTGCAGGTAAGGACGGCGGCAGCGCCGCGCCCCGCTGGGGGACCGCCGGGCGAGGAGAGGGCGGCTCGGTCAGAGCCCATGCTGCTGGGTGTCCCTTTTTGGAGGGACCGGGAAAGGAGGGAGGAGGAAGGTGCCCGCACAGCACGATTTTCTAGGAAGCGGTGAAGGGATCGGTGGCAGCAGCCGAGGTTAGGGATGCAACCCGACCGCAGGAAGAAAGGGGAAAATATTCCCTGCGGCTCTCCTGTCAGCCTCTTCTCCTTCCTGCAGGTGTCTCCGGAGCAGGTGATTCTGTCTCACAGCCCCCTGCGGCTCTTCAGCCAGTTCCACCAGAAGTGTATGCTGGTGGCCGGGCAGGGGCCCGTGGAGGACAATGCTCAGGAGTATCCTTTGCTGTGTGTGTCTCTTGATGCTTTGCACATCCCTGTGCAGCTTCCCAGCTAAAACTGGTGCTCCTGCCCAGTCCCTACTCGTGCTGCTCGCTTAGTCAGCTTGCAGAAGTGCAAGAAGACAAAAAGGTCGCTGGTCTCATCTTATGGGGAAGCTCAAATACAGGCACTATCTGTTGAGACCTGTCTTGGTCACCTCCTGGCTGGCCTTTGTGCTTGGCTTCTCACACTGATTATCTCTCCTGTGAGCTGCACTGCTGTTCCTGCTTGTCAGATGTCACTGTGAGGTCTCCCTTCAGCTTGGCCCTCTCTTTTGAGATAGCATTGCACTCTTTCCTTTCTTTCATAGCGGAGTCCATTGTGGATCACACTGAGAGCTAAAGCTTCCTGTGTGAATCCGACAGCAAAGAATGCAAATATAATTTAAACCAAAGTGTCTCAGTACAGGGATGTGGTCTAAGTGACAATTCCACACACATCTTGCCTTCCTGAGACAATGACAGAGCAGGTCTGACATGTCCCATGTCTGCAAGGAGATAAGACTTATCTGCAGGGCTTGCAACATCTCAGCCTATTCCAGAATCACATCTTGTACTTAACATTGGACTTCATTTGGTACAAAACTTTGGCCTCTCATAATGTTTCTCAAGCAGAGTAGCTAAGGGCAAGGTTTTCTGCAAGCCAGTGTAACACATCCTGCACTTGGACAGTTTTATCAGTGCAGACAATTGTATTTTCACCCACTGAGCTGTTGGAAGCTTCACTGATTCTGTTTCTAGGCAAGAGGTCTGTGCTGCACTGAACCAAAACAAATCACCTTAGAGGTTTCCCAAAGCACATCCATTCTGTGTTTGAGTGGCCTCTGCCCTTTGCATATTCCCAGGGGTTACTGTTTATAAAGTAAATCACCCCAGTCTGGGGTTCTTATGGCCACTCTAGGACCACTTTCAAGTTGAAGCAGAGCATGCAGTTGAACTGGTTATGTGTTAACCCAGTTAAATACTGTCTTGTTGCTAGCACTTGTATCTAGTAGGTGCTTTTGTAAATAATGTAAAAAAACCCAAGCCAAATGCAACAGTCTCCACAACTTTCCTTGATGGTGTGAAATAGCCTGGGGTTCAAGCATGTGGTTACCATAGAGGCACTGAGAAAGGCATATCCACTGTTAGATATGGTGGATCAGAGCCGGAGGCCAAAGGAGCTGGTAATTTCTTGATGCATCAGCAGAATAGGGGGAGGGGGAGGTCTGGGTCTGGTGTGGTGTGGTGAAGCTGCAGAGGCACAAAGCAGACCGCTGCTAGTACCCTTCTTCAGCAAGAGCCTGGGACTGGTACTGAGCAGCCAGCATTGCTCTATGCAGGAAGTGCAGTGACTTTCCCCTCTCCCTCCTCATGCCACCCCTGTCTTTTGTTGCTATTCCTTGCAATGAGTGGTTCGGTCGTTCGGTTGACATCTCCAGCTCGGAGACAGGAACACATGGTCCATGAAATCCAATCTGGGATGGGGGAGTGGGAGAAATCTTTATTCCAGGATTCTAGGTGGCCTTGGCCTGCCTCTTTATGGAACTGCCTTAGCAGGTTCAAAGGAAGCTGTTCTAGTTTTGTTTTGGAGATAGTATTAAGTTTTGCATTACTAACACAGCCTTCATTTTTCTCTGGCAGCCTTCTCCAACCACTGGCTTCCCAACTATAGAAGGTAAGCAAGAGCCTTTGTTTACTTATGAACAAGAATAACAGAGAGGCAAGTCATCTGCGGTAAGAGCTGCTGCTGTGCTGGCAGCTTGTTCGTACCCACAGGCAGCTCAGGACAGGATACGGTCAGGAGGCAGCCTTGCTTCCCTCATACAGCATGAAGCACAGTCTTGCTAAGAGCAAAGTTACCTTTTCTCTCCAGTATCTGGGATCCGTGGAGCGCAGGGTGCAGTGATATGCAGACTGGAGCCCTGGTAGTAGCCGTGTGGCAGTGGTAGCTGCATTAGCCAGGCATCCCAGCAGAGTGGTGGTTTTGCTAGTGGGTGGCTTTTCTGGTGGGTCTTGTGCTATGCTATCTTATACTTGGATCCTATGAGTTTCCAAGCATCTCTTGAACTCTTCCAGGAGTGATTCTCTTTGGTGAGCCAGTGAGGTGGGAAACAAGCCTGCAACTTATTATTGATGTACTCCTGAGCAATGGGAACCCTGGGGCAGAGCTGCAAGACGTACCATACCCCCATCTGCCTGTCCTTGCCTGCAACATGGACCTCCTCTGGATGGCTGAAGCAAAGATGCCCAGGTGAAGAGCATATGTGGCATTTGGTAGGCTACTTCATACAGCTTTCCTGCAGATTATGTCTTCTTGCTGCATTTTTAGTGTTAAGAGTTTGACTGTATGGCATAATTAGCACAGATATGTAGACTGCATTGAGAAACAAAGACTAAAACTTGGAAGAAGCAAAATCCAGACTGCTGCATGTGGGTGGGTAGATACTGTGGGTAGATCACCCTCACAGTAAAAAAGTTTCTCTTCAGGTTGAAGTGGAACCTCTAGTGTTCTAGCTTATATCCATTATTCCATCTGTAACTGTGTGCCACTGAAAAGAGCCTCTCCCCTTCCTCCTGATACTCACCTTTCAGACATTTATAGACATTACAGACCCCTCTCAGCCTTCTCTTCTCCAGACTGAAGAGCCCCAGGGGCTGAGTCTTTCTTCACAGCAGCAATGTTCAAGTCCCTTAATCATCTGCATAGCTCTTCATTGGACTCTCTCCAGTAGATTCTTGTAGATCCTAAGAAAAATTGGGGAGTTCAAAACCAGATGCAGTATTCCAGTGTGCCAACGATAAAAGCTGGCTACCATACATACCGGCTCCATGATGTGTCTGAACTAGGTAGTACCCTGGTTACAGCAGATGGTCCTCCTGACTGAGGAGCATTTGTTACTTAAGAGGTGTGACTGGGGATAATGATAACCTCTTTCCTGGAGCAGGTTTGGCCATGGCACTTTCCTTCTGTGCTTGGAGAGCATCTACAAGAAAGTGACAGGCCGGGAGCTGAAGTACGAGGCTTTGATTGGCAAACCCAGCACAGTCACCTACCACTATGCTGAGTACTTGATAAAAGAGCAAGCCCAGAAACAAGGCTGGAATGTTCCCATCCGCCGCCTCTATGCTGTCGGGTAAGAGACTCTTTCCTGCTGTTTTCCTTAAGAGAAGTCAGTCTGCAACTCCTTAAGCCTTTGGGTGGAGTTTTTTTTTAAATTAAGATTTCTAAACTGAGTACTGAAATCCCCATAGCATCTCTGGAGCTTCACATGCTGCAACAGAGGTTTGCCAGATTTTTGCACCCTGCCCCCGTGAGCCTAGCATAACTGTTACTGTAGGATGCAGAATGCTTGTAGCATGACTGGATTGAAGAAACATTAAGAGATCCAGACACAGTGCCATCAGCCTAGCTACACCAAACACTTGGGGATTGTAGGGAATGCATTCACAGTAACGTTTTAAACTGCTTTAGCTGCTTTGAATACATATTATCCCCTTTAAAATCTGTGAGGCACTTGGTCTTCACTACAACTGAACAGGACATGCCTGTCTTAGTCTGGGTGTTAGCAAGTATCTTTCACTCCTTCCTCCCTTAAATCTCAGTCTGCCAGAGCCAGAAGCTGCTGCACAGGCTCATTACTCATTTCTGTCTCTGCTGTGCCCTTGCCCAGGGATAACCCTATGTCTGATGTCTATGGGGCAAACCTCTACAACAGCTACCTCAAGTCAGCTCAGCAGAAGCAGGTGCAGGCTGGGATGAAGAGGAGCCCACAGACAGCCAGTCCCCAAAGCGAGCTGAGGGAGAACTGCGAGAGTTCGGTGGAGAGCTGCGAGTCTATTCTGGTCTGCACTGGGGTCTACCGCCACAACGCAGCTGCTCACAGCACAAGGCAGGAGCATGCAGTGGGGACAGTGTTCCACGGCCATCGGGACTGCTCCTGGGACCCCAGCCTCGGGGAGGCGTCTTACATAGTGCCAGACGTGAATGATGCTGTGCAGCTTGCCTTCAAGAAGGAGGGCTGGAGCTAGGGCTAAGAGAGGTGTGCCTGAAGTTCCACCATCAGGGATTCTATGGACTGGAAAGGGAAGAGGGAAAGAACAGGGAGAGACCTGGAGTGACCTTCTGATCTCGCCAGTGCTGTCTCAGCACTGGAAGCCCTGTGCTTTGATACTCCTCTGCAATCTTGACAGCTGCCAGCAGGCTTTCAACTATGAAGGTACATTGCTGCCATCAATAACTGAGCCATGATGGAAACAGGGTATAAAGAGAAGGCCTGTCCCAGCAATCCTAGTTTTGTTCAGCCATCAGAGTTCTTTCTTTTCCATCTTTCATGCATGAAGATCAGGAAAGTCCACCCTCTAGATCCTCGCGATGTCTTGGAGGGCGAAGCTCTTCCCTGCACAAGGAGCCACTATCAGCCAGTGCACCATTTATACACTGAACTATTTTTCCAGTCTGTGATGTGAGTGCACCAGAAGCTGTGTTCTCAGGTGGTGCTGTGCTAAGGGCTGGCTTTAAGTCTTAACATTCTCCTTAAGAGTAAGTGCCTATGGACTGTTACAAATTCTGTTTGTTTGGTGGTTTGCCACTGCGTCATCATTACTCTGAAACAAAGTCCCATTTTGCAGTCCTCCAGCAGCTATGGAGAGGGAGTGCCCCCTCAAAGGAAGCTGCAGTAGCCAGAGCCATTAGCTACAGGGCCAAGGGGAAAGTTATATTATTCCCTGCCCCCCTAGTTAACATTCTGAGAGTGCCTCTGCCTTTTCACATCCCACTAGGGAGCCAGCAGCCTGCTCAATAGCAGAGGAAACCATGACAGAGTCTGAATTTCCAGAGCTGACTTTACCCAAACAAAAATGCTGCAGGAAGAGGCTATTTCAGCGCCCAGCCTGAACCTAAACTGTTGAAAGGAGCATCCTCCTGCTTCAGATGGTGCAGGTTTCAAAGAAGGCCCCCTCTTTGGAACAAGGACCAACTAGGAGGAATCACAGCCCACCTTTGCTCCTTCCTTGCATGGAAGATTGAAAGAGATCATCAAGCCAGGATGGTACCTGAGCCCCAAATCCTCCATTTCATCTTTAAGAGTGCAAACTTATCCATCCTTCACTTCCTTTTTTTCTCTCTTCCCTTGTGATTTGCAGCTCAGGGATATCCTATAGGTTCTCATCCCTGTTCTCTCCTCTTCCTTTACCATGATGGCAGAGTCCCCACAGCTGGGACTTGCCTGCCCAGGAACACATCCATATCCCTAATGACGTGTCTTCTGTTGCCTCTGTTCTCCTAGTTTGGGCTGTCCAGAGAAAGACTGAGACCTGTGTCTCCTTAAACAGCCCAAAGCAGCTAAGCAAGCACTACTTGAGAAACACCATGTGAAAGACTGGCTCAAAGCGTGTCTTTTAGAAGCATAATCCAGCCTGTGATGAAAAGCCTTTGGAGCCAACACGACTGAGCTGGTGTTCCTAGTTAGCTCACACTACAATGAGGGATCAGAAATAGGTCTGCTCTGCCTGCTTCTTCCTTCCCGCCTTATCAGGCAGCCTCATACACAGGCTACAGACAAGATGTTCTGCACAGAAGTTTGAGTTGTTATTAATTCAAATCTCAGCATTCATGTGCATTGTTGTTCTGCTTCAACAGCTCTCCATCTTCTCCATACTGATGGTAGGTACTTACTGGCAGAAATACTAAGGTCTGTCCATTTGTGTGTGCAGTAGCCTCTGGCAGAGCTCTTTCTCCTGGAGGCCATGATGCCAGTTACTGAAAGACAAGGTGCTGCTGAACCAGTGTTCCCTGAGGGGTGTAGTGCTGCCGAATCAGTGCTCCCAAATGGAGCCAGGTGCACTGCCTGCTGCTCTGATCACGGCAGTAGCTTTGTGGAAGGAGGAGGCAGGAGAATTTTGAGAAACCACAAGTGGTTTGTAATTTCCTATCAGCATGCATAGCACATCTCGGCCAGAAGTGAGGGAGGTAGCAAGATGAAGGAGGTAGCACCTCTTTCAAGAAAGGAAGAGATTTGCATTTGCATGAAGGATGAGCCAAGCATCTCTGTCTTTAGAATAGCAGTGGAGGTGAGCTGACTGATGTGAATCTCCTGAGTCCAAATCTGCCTTAGCTCCAGATTTGGGTTGGTTTAATTTTTTTTTCCATGTTAGTGCTGAAACAGTGGTCTGGGAGTCTTAAAAATATGTAGGAGGAACTCCAGTGATAAGGAATTTTAAGAAATGCTTTGCTTGCGAGTTGAAATTGGACAGAAGGGAGAAGAAAATCTAGAACAATCTTGTACCCTCTCCCCAGTTCTTGCTAAGTAAGGTTGCATAAAAGGCTCTGCTTGTTGGTCTGTGCACTAATGAGTCAGATGGGCTGTCCTTCATCTGAACAACAGAGACATTTCCTCCCCCCCTGCTCAGCTTTTTGAAACAGTCCACTTTGTCCAAGTCACTGCCTAGGAACTTCATAGACAGAGCAGACAGAACAGGAATTTTTGGCTCTCCAGCAGCTGCTGGATACTGACTTGATTGTGGAAGGTTTCTACAGACAAAAGTGTTTCCCAGGTCTCCACGAGTTGGGTGCTAGAGTGCTGTGTGGGCTTCTAGCTCATCTGCAGCTCATTTGTGGACATCTGTCACTGCTAGAATTCAGTGAAATCCTTTTTCCTTGTAATTGCAGCTTCCTGGAATAAGTTTCAAGTGTGACTGTAACGAAACTTTTACACAGAAGTGGTATTTCTGAAACAGCAATTCTCCCATTTGGAGCAAGCATAGCTCTGTGTGGATTATGGGACCAGGCAGAAGGACTTCACTTGATGAGCCAGTACCTTACTACTGATAACGGTGCACTGTCCTACACAGCAACATGGTGAAGACCTGATCCTAACAAAGCCATCCTTCATGTGTTGTGTTTTAGTCAAGCCTAAAGGGAGTAAACAGTGAGGCCAGGCAGCTGAGAAGAGCAGGGAGGAACCAGAGGAGGGATGGACCTTGGTTTGGATCTGAAGCAGACAGCCTTTATGTCATGCAATAACATGGTGAAGAGAGAGTTTCTTTATTCCATGTGACATGCAACTACTAGCCTGGCATTCAGGGATTCATGCAACACTACTGCCTCCTTTCTTCCACTCTTAATCCCAGTGTGTCTTCTTTTCTCCAGTAAATGAGTAATGTTTCAGCTGTGCCCTGTAGCAGAGTGATTCCATATTACACAGAGAAATCATGAGCTGTGATTATTGTAGATTTCCTATTGATTTCAACCCAGTTCTGGAGCTGATCCTTTGATCTAGCACATATGTAAAATAATAAAAGATGTTTAATTTGAAATAGATTTAAACTTGATGTGTGTACATTTCTTGAGTATTATCCTGGTCTTTTTCTCATCTCTACCCTAGAAGATTAACAGGACAGATTCTGTCTTCTGTTCTGTTTGTCAAGCTGTTCTCAGGTTTTCTTGGGGAAATCACCCTGACAGATGCCCTTCCAGCAATTCTTTTGACTGTGATTCTTTGTAAGCTCTGCATCTGCTGTAGTGAGATGAGATGAGTGCAGTTTTGACTCTTCCCCCTCTGTAGTAGGGAAGAGACCCATCACAAGCTATGACTGGACAAGGATTCCCATTCTCAAGCAGAGAAAGGAATTGAACTGTATTCTCCATCCTGAAGAAATTCCCTATGGCCACAACCTTAATAAATAATAATAAAAAGCACTGACTAGCTGTAGTGGGTTAGGAACTTCCTCCTCCCCTCAACTGAAATTTGGCAGACCAGCTCAGCTAGCTTGGAAGTAAGCTACAGCTCTATTTACATCAAAGCTACATTTACAAGCATTTATATGCAATATGTGTAGATGTATTTACAGTTATATACCATCTAGAAAGAATACTGTGCTGGTTTGAGCTAATTGGAATATTTTTTAATAGAGAAAATTATACTGTAGGCTGTGAAGGTAAAACCATGGTGATGTCTACTTCACTCAGAGGCTTGCTGCGATGTTTAGGTATAAGAAAACCAAAACAAAGAAGATAAGAGTCTCTCGAGCTGGCAGTCTGGGTCACAAGGGNACAAATACAGAAATCCAAACTCCCCTGGACATAAAAGGCCCAGAAGGGGCCAAGGCCTCCCTCTCTCCCCAGACAGAAAACAGCCAGCAAGGCTCACCTGTTAGCTGGGCAGCCAAGCATAGTTAGAGAAGCCAACAGAGCCAGTGCCCAAGAGCCAAGAAGAATGAATTGTTTATACTTTTTATACCTCTTAGCAAACCAATGGATGCTACAGACTTTGTTATTCTTTCACAACCAATGATCTAATTTCTCTTATTAGAATTGGACATTAGAAAGAATATTTCCCCAGCAATTGGGAAATTGCTGGCATTAGAATGTGCTGCCCAGGGAGGTGGTTGAGTCACCAACCCTGGATATGTTTAAAAGTTGTTTGGATGTGGTGCTTGGGGATATGGTTTAACTTTGTAGAATAGGGATAATGGTTGGACTTGATGATCCTGAGCGTCTTTTCCAACCAGAATGTTTCTGTGATTCTGTGCTATTCCAATGAGCCCTAAACCACTAGAGCAGCCTTCTGCTCTTACCCAGTTCTCCAGCAGTCGGAACAATTGCCCAGGATAGAGGATATCAAAGTTTAGGTAGGCAGAATAAGGTTAAAGCCTTTTCAGTGAATGGTTTTAATAACTGTCTAAGCAAAAGGGCAGTCCAGGGTTAAGATGTCCTACACAGGAGACAGCCATAACTGGAAGCTGGATTAGCATAGAAATTCTTAACCAACATGAGGAGCAGAGTTAAACATTGGCATAGGGAAATGCTGAAGAAGGGACAACTTGAACAAAAGGGACTTCAGAGCTCTCTTCAAATTGGACTTTGCACCCAGGTGGATGCAGTGAGAAATGCCTGCCAGGGTAAGCGCTGTGAAGTGCTTGTCTATGGATTCTGGTGTGCCTTGAACACAAGCAAGTTTCTTCCTCACCCAGGTATAGCCTTTGGCCCTTCAGGGGCACAGTCGAACTCTCCCTTTACCAAATCTACATAACCTCAGTTACAAAAGCACAATTCTTCCTGGAGTTTTGCAGCCACGTGGTCAAGTTGAGGAAATTTGGGCAGTTAAAGAGTTGAAGACTACAGATCCAGTTTGCAACACTTTAAACCCCCACACTGGCAAGGCAGCTACATCTCTAGATACCAAACTACATCTTCCCTAGGAACCAAACTGTTCCATCAAGAAAGCCTTTTTCTCTAATATGATCAACCTGCTCTCCCCTTTGAGTAAGTTCAGATAAGCGCTTTCACCTTCTCCTCAAAGTCAGCTGCAGTACACACTGTTTACTAAGACCAAGTAAAAAATAATAATTGCCAAATCCTCTTCACTCTCCAAACCTGTACTACAGTGCAAGCATTGAAAAAAAAAAAAAATCTCTTCACATTTGATGCTGGTATTGAAATTCTTGGAACTGAAATGTAAGTACAAGGCATAGATTGACAGTTCTGTACCCTCTGAAAAGTATCTCTATTCCCCAAAGCCTAATCCTGGATGGGCAGTTCAGTTACAAGGACTCCGCATCCAGAGGTGAACAAACCCAGGCCTTTGACTGTTGATGCTGGACAGGTGAAACCCTTCTATGCTTGCCTGGAACTTCAACCCTGACTGTCTGAATGGGTTAGATAAGTGCAGCACAAACCATGTGCCAGAAAATGGTGGAGTGGAACATCTTTATGAGGAGAGCCTGAGGGAGCTGGGGCTCTGCTGCTTGGAGAGGAGGAGCCTGAAAGGTGCCCTCATTCATGGTTATCAATATGTAAAGGCTGAGTGCCAAGAGGATGGAGCCAGGCTCTGCTGGCTGATGCCCAATGGCAGGACAAGGGGCACTGGTGGAAGTTGAGGCATAGGAAGTTCTATGGAAACATGATTTTTTTTCCCAGTAAGGGTGATGGAGCACTGGAACAGGCTGCCCAGGGGGGCTGTGGAGTCTCCCTTTCTGGAGATATTCAAAACCTGTCTGGACACGTTCCTGTGTGATCTGCTGTAGGTGATTCTGCTCTGGTAGGCCCCCAACCTTCTGTGATTCTGTGAATCCCAGAACCTTCCTTGCCCACACAAAAAGCATTTTAAGTATGGTTAAAGCAGATAATGCTCAAACTCAGTGAGCTCAGCTTGCCTCTTTTCCTCCCACTGCTGCCAGTTTCTGACAGCTTACTGCAGGGTATAATTAGGAATTTCATTTCTGGTCTTTATTTCAGGCATATATATACATATATATATATATAATGTTTTCCCCCCCTTTTTTTCCTTTTTTCCCCCACAAGAAATGGAGTCATTATTTTGCTTAAGTTCTGCTCTTGAAAAAGTTTTGTCTTTCTGCAAGCAGGGGTATTTTTGAGGGCACAATACTTGTTTCCTTTAGCAGTGTAAACTAGAAGTGGCAGCATTTCAGATACTCGGTTATGACTGTTTCACAAAACCCAGTTGTCTGCTGCTTGCCTTTAAAGCTATGTATATACATACATATAGAGGCATACACATAAATACAGGAAGAAACCAGAAATGGAGCTTTTGAGCTGCTGAAGAGTAGAAGTTATTTATAGTTTAGCCTTTTAATGTTTTAACAGTAATGGTTAAGCACCAACACTTCCAAAGGCTGCACACTGCATTAACTGGATCACACAGGGAGCAGCAGCTTGTCATAGCTCATCCTACACTGCCTTACAAAAAGCTCTTCAGCGCTCTCCTGAGCCAAAGACGTTTCTCCTTTCACTCCCATGTTAACACACAGGCACAATTCCTGCTTCCTTCCCAACAAATAAGCTCTTCGCTTATTCTCACCTGTTAGTCTGGGTTGTGTTTGCCCTGCTGAAGCCTATGCTGAGCCTGAGGAAAACCTCTGAGCTCCCACCCTCCTTTCCAGTACTCACCCATCCTTGCTCATCCCTTGCCCTACAGTTGCAGGCTCATTTCCACCGGGCTACTTTGGAAGCAGAGATCTTCACATCCCCACCAGGTATTCTTTGGTCTCTGGATAACATTTGCGTAAGGCTCCTCTTGCCCTGCTCATGCAGCTTTAGCCTAGCAGGACTGTACTCCCCAGAGTACAAGAGGTGCAAGCCCAGGCAGGCCCACTTAGCACCCGGCTCCCCCCAGGTGCCTCACTTCTCCACTCCCCTTGGCTGAGCTTACCTGGATAGTGTGTCACAGCCCATTCCCACAGGCCATGCTGGTGACAGCCCATGGCCTCCCAAAGCTCAGGAATGCTCATCCAATTGCGCTTACTCCAGCAGGTGGGACAGACACCAGTCCAGCAAGAAACACACCCAAACCTTTGTGAAATGAGCATCTGGACCAAAACCAGAAGAGGCTTGAGTGCCTGTGGGCAGACTGCCAGAGCAGCAAAGTGAGCACATCCAGCCTACAGCACCATGAAAGTTAATGAGGCAAAGCTGTCACTGTCTGCTGCACAGGTAGGGCAGGAGCAGCCTTGTCTGCATGAGGGCTTTTGCCCTCAGCAGTCCAGGTGGATGCTTGGTTTTCACACCATGTACTCTTGTAGAAGTGGAAATGTTTTATTTCAGTGGAACAGGCAAATGTAGTTGTAGCAAGACCAATTTAGCTAAGCCTCAAGACTGACCACACATTAGTCATACCAGTGACACAAGCAGTGACTTACCCTTAGAAGGATCAGGTGAGTGTACCCATCTTAAAGACCAGGA
The DNA here is from genome assembly GCA_013399775.1 of Semnornis frantzii. Classification (NCBI taxonomy): domain Eukaryota; kingdom Metazoa; phylum Chordata; class Aves; order Piciformes; family Ramphastidae; genus Semnornis; species Semnornis frantzii. The sequence goes on along the minus strand of VWYK01014385.1, from coordinate 34,863 downwards.
TCCAGGACATAAGCATGTGGCTTTACCCTCCATCTCAGACCACATACACTGCCATCTAACCCAACCTTTCAGTGGAAAATAAATTCAGAGACACAGATGGTGTCATTCCAAAAACCAAATCCCATGCTACCACCCTGACCCTGAACAGGGCAACCTCAGCACCGAGCCCTGCTTTGACTCATCGATGGCAAAGCCAGCACTGACAGCAAACACTGCCCTTGACCATGGCCTCAAGCCTCATGCCTGAGGTGATCCAACAGAGCCCTAAGCAAGGTGTTATGAGGCTGTACGCAAATTGCAGTCACAGTAACTGTTTGTCTATGGCTTTTTTTTCTTTGGCAGGCGAATCTGTCAAAACCAGAAAGCCTTGTGTGCTGGTTTGAGTTAATTGGAATATTTTTTTAATAGAGAAAATTATACTGTAGGCTGTGAAGGAAAACAATGGTGATGTCTACTTCACTCAGAGGCTTGCTGTGATGTTTAGGTATAAGAAAACCAAAACAAAGAAGATAAGAGTCTCTTGAGCTGGCAGTCTGGGTCACGAGGGACTTACTTGCTTACGGGCTGGCTTGCTGCTTGGGTCTTGGGCTAGCAGCTCTGGCTTCTCCTCTCTGTTGAATAACTTCACTAACCACTTTTCTTCTAATCCTCCCCAGCCGATCCTCCTTGCGCGTAAGCCAAACCTTGGGGTAAGGTATGGGAGTGGGGAGAAGGTGGAAGGGTGGTTGGGANGGGGGGCGGGGAACTCCCAAACCGTTGCACCTTGCCAGTGAAAGAAACAGGGAGTTCAGTGGCAGAACCCAGGTGCAGCACTTTCATCTCTGACAAAATCTGCACACCTTCAGAGACTGGAGAGCAAAACGAGCATGACGGGCACATATTTGGCAAGGAAATGAGAGGTGATTTGCTGCTTACTGTCTTCTTGCATCTTGAATGACCTCAGACTAAGCTGAGAGTGGTGTTGCATTGCTTTTGTCACACAAAAGCTTGCCACTTTGCCATGCTGGGTGGCTGTGGGCCAGCAGTGCAGAGCAAAGTGTCCCCTGAAACCACTGCAGAGGCAGCAATGTGTGGAGGCAATGCTCTGAGGCATTAACATGGGATGTAGATCATGGGGAGCAGTCCCAATGGAATGGCAGTTCTGTGGCTTTGTGTGGCACAGGGAATGCTAGAGCTGCAGTGCCTGGGCCAAGTGCCTCAGCAGAGGCCCACAAGCTGCTCAGACTAAGCACAGGCAGCACTGCACAGGGCTGTTTGGAACCCACTATGAGAGGTCCTCAGTCTCAGGCTTCCATGCAGCCCATTCACTGCCCTCCAGGCTGGGCTGTTCTTCTGAACACTCACATTTCTTGCTATGATTACTGACTTTCTTGAACTGATATCAAGAAAGCACTGTGCATGTTCAACCTTATCTGATGTTGTATAGCATGACAAGGTGAGTTAGAGGAAGGCAATGAACACAAGGAATGCTGGCACAAAATTGAATGGTGGCAAATGTATCCTAGCACTGAAAACACAATGTCAATGCAGTAGAAAATAGGTGCAGTATAGACAGGTGTCTCTCCTCTTAGCTGTGACCCACCCATGCAGGTAACAACAGCAACATGAACTTTAAAGCAGGATAGCAACCAGTGTGGGAGACCACAGGAATGCCTGCATGATGCTAGCCCACTTTAGAGATTGTGCTAGTTCAGTTCTGTGATGCTCAAGTATCAAGTATGTATACCAAAACCTGCATAGCCTCCAGTTAATTCTTCCCCCTCTGTTTGGATCATGCTTTAAGAAAATTAATTCATCTGTGCCCCCTCACTCCAAGTTGCCATTGGCAGCAATGCTTTGCTGTGATTCTTCTTCCCATGCTCTTCCTCTTCATTACTGCTATGTATGTAAAGAAGTCTTCACGGCAATCTACCTCAAGTTCTGCCCTTCCCTTTCACAATTATTTCTTTGTTTCACATTTAAGCATAAATTCTCCTGGTAGCCCAGACCAATTTCTCCTTGTAGTCAAGAGCAGCCAGTCTCTGCTCTTGACATTCTCTGCTAACTGCTCTGACAGTCTCTGCTCTGCCATTTACTGGAACTGGGCTCCTTAGGGAGCCTGCACCAACATGTATTATGGTTCTCATTTGGTCCCTAATGTCCCTTCCCAGCACTAAGCATTTGGGCTTCACTCAACCCCATGCATTGATTAGCAATCCCTTCAGAAGTGAAGCTATTTGGAATCTGTCACAAAGTGTAGTTAACACAGCTGTTTGTGGGTACAACTTACTCAGTATGCTTCACGCTACTGACAGGAAGAACTTGGCTCATCATCCATGGATACTGGCAGTGATGGTGATGGCAAGCACCAAGCCACCTTGAAACACGATGTGCCAAGTCATCAGTGCAGGTGCTGTGACACATCCAACCAGTCTAGCTCAATTCAAGGCCATTATTAGTGAGGCAATAAAGGCCCTGATTGCTGCTTTCCATAGAAGTTGGAACTTCAGGGCTATTCTCATCAGTTTAAAACTACCATCCCATCAAGGCAGGGCTCTCATCATGTGCCCTGGCTCAGCTCAGGAAACTGGTCAGACAGAAGCCACTTTTCACCAACGTACTTAAGGACAGCCTGAAGATACAGGCAGCCCAACGCTCAGTGCCAGATGGGGAACTGTGAGTGACTGCTTGGTTGTAAACTCTGCAACAGGCCAGTGGCCCTTGTCTTGGTCAGCCCGGAGAGACTAGGGGAGACGGAAGTACTTCTGCTTTTCTGGAGTGAGAGCCGGGGTGATGTAGCATGTCCATGAGTCAGTCGCCCCAGCCCGACCAACTCCATTCACGGGGGTCTTAAGGGGCAGGAGGTAGCCAGGCCGTGCTCCCCGAGATGTGGCTCTAGTGAAGCGCAGGGGGCAGGGTGAGGATCGTCTTCCTCCCCACCCCTTCTCACCCTCCTCCTCCCCCTTGGCAGCACAGTCGCTCTTCGCTCTCCCCCCCCCAGCCCCCCCACCGCCGCCAGCGGAGAAGCCCGCCCCAGCTCCGGCAGCTGCTGCGGTTGCGGCTCAGCGCCGCCCCCGGCCT
>VWYK01014385.1:1658-30695 GCA_013399775.1 Semnornis frantzii | reverse complement strand
CCTCGCCCTCCCCCTCTTGCTGCCCGCTGGGCTGCTCGACGCCCCGCTCCTGGCGCTCCGCTGCCTGCTGCTCCTGCGCTACCAGCAGCCGCTCTCCCTCTTCATGCTGAAGAACCTGTTCTTCCTGGCCTGCCGGGGCCTGGAGGCGCTGGAGACCTGCTGCCTCCTCCGCCCCGTCGCCTCCCCGCCGCCTGCCAAATACGGCCCCTCCGCCGCCGCCCCCGCCGCCGCCGCCCCGCTGGCCCACGGTCTCTCCGACGCCGACGTGGGCCCCCACGGGTACGTGAACGCCTTGGCGGTCACCGCCCAGGGCTGAACCAATTCTCCACGGCCGCCGCGCCCGGAGGGGCTTTCGCCGCCGCCGGGTCCGCTCCCGGTAGAGTCTCTCTGCATTTCTGCTCAGGTTCCCGCTGCCGCGGCCGAGCAGGGAAAAGGGGAGGCGGGCTCCCCGGCCAGACCCTCGCTCTCCTCCTCCCTTTTCCCGCGAACAAAAGTCCATCAGCGGCAGCTCAGCGCCTTGCCGACTACATGCTGGAGGCTTCGGCTGGCGCTTGTCCTCGGAAAACGCACCTGCCCTTCGTAATGGGTCGTCGTCTACTCTTCCTGTCTCTCCGCTTGTTTGGAGGGTCCCACACTTCCCTTCCTGCTCCCCGCCAGGACATCGTGTTGCTTTGTGCCCATAACGGTTTAGAGTCTCCTTTTCTTCCTCAACAGCAGGGACCGGTGGATTTCGTCCCCTCGTTTAAAGAACTCGTTTAAAGACCACAACGACGAGATCTGAGAGGGGTCTGACCAGCAGAGACGTGCCTTTGGGGCGTGGGCGGGACAAAAAGAAGCACGTTTTGGTTTTGCTAGGGTCGTGCAAAGCTGCCACCTCTGTTCCCAGCAGCAGAGCTGCAGCGGGCTTTTGTGTACCTCTTGGAGAACATCTGGGAGCAAGTTGGCCATCTAGTCATTTCCAGCCTAGGAGCCACTTTCTCCAAGCCAAAAATGTCTACCTCTGTGCTTCGGTATTTTGCATCTTCCGTTGACTTCACACGCTAAAGAAACACATCAATCTGGCATGGACATGACCTAGGGGCTGAGACCCCATTTTACTACCCCCGAGACATTTTTTCTGGTGAGAACAGGGTTTACAGCAGCCTACTGCTTGGTTCAGACAGCAGCACTCAGGTGCTGGGGCTCTCATTTCTCTGTGAATATGCATGTTTATGGGATCAGTGTTGGTTTTCTTTTATGCCCAGTGTAGGGTCTCCTTTTACATAGGCCAGGAAGGCTGGGAAGAGTTCCTCAGGGCCCCTCCCACATCCACTTGAGAGAGCAGAGATGGAGCCAGGCTTGCAAACTGCTCCCTCTGAAACAGTGGAGCAGAGGATGTTGGCAATGCTCAGGGTGGGCCCTGCACTCAGTGAACCTCACTTTCCAGCACAGAAACCAAAGTGCTGTAGGAGCCTTTAAGGTAGAGGTGCTCCTGAGTGTTGGTGAAAGCCCACATAGCAGCATCCTGTCCTCTGTGTGCATGTGGTTAAGGGTAAATGGGGAAAAAGTGAATTGTTAGCAAGCTCTCACAGAAACCCACTTATCTTTGGTTAAGCTCCACAAGTGTTCAGTGGGTTGAAGGCCTGGTCCACTGCCTGGCTCCAGCTGCTCCTGAAACCAGCTCAATGAAAGTAGGAGCACAGAAGCCATGTTTGGAGCAAGGACTTTGCCCCTGCCAGGCTTATATTTTGTTATCTGGGCAAGACTGCATTCACTGGAAAAATGCCAGTTTCCTGTCCCAAGCCTTCTTCTAAGCTGTCCCAATGAGAAGGGAAAATGAAGCACAAGCAGGTGCTACCCAGAGCCAAGTGCAGGACTGCAGGTGCAGCCCAGACTTCTGCACATGTATCCATTCTCTTTGGGGCTGGGGCTTCAGTGAGACCCAGCCTCACTCCCACCTCCCTTTTCACAGAGTAAGATCAACTGCCTGCTCCAGTGGACTGCTACAACAAAATGTTTACAGCCTGGTAACTTCCAGCTCCCACAGGCAGAAGTGGGGGTCCCATGGGGGCTCCCTCCCCCAGCTCTTGGGTAGCTGATGAGTGTTGAGGGGCTAGAAGAGCCCCTAGAAAGGATGGGGCAATAGCGCTGTCCTGTTCAGAGCTGCAGCTAGGATGGGTGACTTGCTGCTTTCTCCATGTCCAAAGGAGAGTCAGCAAATGCTAGGCTTAACTTTCCTACCAGTGCTTTATTTTCAACCTGAGCCCTTGCATGGGCAGTGGTGTGAATTTTGGCCAGTGGCCTTTCTTCTTCAATAACTTATTTCTGTCTGGACAATCTTGGTGCTGTGAGTGACTGTGATTGTAAAACTTGGTACTGTGAACTTCTCCTGTGTGACGTGCGACGTGTCGAGGGGATGCTAAGTTTCTAGCCAAAGGAGGTGTAATTGCAGGTATGTGATGCTAGTTACAGATATTTGTTTCCTTACACCTTCCCTTTTTAAGAGAAATGAGGTGATACCTGTATGTAGGAGTATTCCATGCTTCAGTCAAACAGCTAAAGAAAAGAAAAAAAAGCATACAAAACAACTTCACCAAAAAACAGGTGAAGAAAGACATTTTGCCCCCAGTTATGTTTTGCTGCTACTATGACCGAGTCCATGCTAACACTAAAGTACATAGAACATCCCTAACATACTGATTTGTACACATAGTTGAGACACTAGAGGAATACAGCAGAACTCTTAAGTCTGACTTCAGTACCCCTTCATAGCTCATAACAAAGTTGCTGTTTCAACAGTGAGTGCCTTTTTCCATTTCAGACATGACTGAGAAAATGGCAGACTTGAAATTTCTTTCACCCTGGCATATCTAAACCATTTGATAATCATAGAATCATAGAATGTCAGGGGCTGGAAGGGACCTCTAAAGCTCATCCAGTCCAAGCCCCCTGCCAGAGCAGGGTCACCTAGAGCAGATCACACAGGAATGCATGCAGGTGGGTTTTGAAGTCCACAGCCTGACTGCTGCATAGAATTCCTTTGCAGAGAAGTGTTTCTCCGTGGTGCCATGGTTCCTGGGTTGTTAGCAAATGTGCCATTGGGAAAGCAAAAAGCTCTTGTAGTAGCTGGCTGTACAGAAGCCCCCTTGCACCTAAAAGGGCAACTCTGCTGCATTCCAGTGACTTACTACAGAGAGAACCTTAAAGCTCTTCAAGGTCTTGCTGATAAGCCTGCCCCTCCATTTCAGTTCCCTCCTCTTTGGTAATTGAGGTCTCCCTTCCACTTAAACTCCTCTGCTGCATAATAGATTCGTTTGCAGAAGAGAGAGATGGGAGCAGCATTAAAGTGCAAGCAATAGCTCATCACCTCATGCGACTTGCACACCTACTGCATGTTCTGGCAACATTAAATTCCTGCTCCAGGTCAGCAACACTTTGCTAGAGGAAGTTGTGCCATACAAAGACCTACATCTCTTGGGTTTCTGTTACAGGTCTTGTAACACAACTCAGCTATTTAGTGTATCATTGCTCTCTCTCTTTGCTATCCTGACAAGTGAAGTGAATACTCCCAGGAGGGGAAACTGAAGAGAGAAATCAGGCCCATGGCCAATGGACACTTGGCATCCCCCTGGCATTCATTAGAACTTGCATTTTTTAAAAGCAAGATTGTTAAAATAAAATAAGAAACTCGTGACTGATTTTGCTATTTTTTCCCCCCTCGAGTCTTGCTGGGCTACTCAGTTGTGCATGAAGGGCCCGGCAGATGCATTGATTTCCTCATGTTGGATTGCTAAAATCCAGTGAAGGGCTGGGGGAACAAGGTCCCTCCTGCTGTAAAAGATCAGGCTTGTGACCAGCTGAGGAACCTGAACATACACAAGTCTATGGGACCTGACAAGATGCATCCCAGAGTCCTGAGGAAATCGGCTGATGTCGTTGTCCAGCCACTCTCCATGAAATTTGAAGGGTCCTGGCAGTCAGGTGAAGTCTCTGGAGACTGGAAGAAGGGAAACATTGCACCCATTTTTAAAAGGATGGAAAGGATAATCCCCGGGGAACTACTGAGCTGTCTTGGGAAGATCATGGAACAGATGCTTTCAGAAACTATGCTAATGCACATGGAAGACAGGAAGGTGATTTGAGACAGCTAGCATTACTTCAAGTGTAGGTCATGCCTGACCAACCTAGTGGCCTTCTCTGAGGGAGTGGCTACATCAGTAGCCAAGGGACAAGCTACATTGTCTATCAGGACTTTTGTAAGGCCTTTGATGAGTCCCCCAAAACACCTTTCTAATTTAGAGAGAGATGGATTTGATGGGCAGACTGTTCACCAGATGGGGAATTGGTTGGATGGTCACATCCAGAGGGTATCAGTCAGTGGCTCCACTTCCAGACTGAGATCAATGAGAAGGGTGTTCCTCAGGGACAGTGCCCTTCACTATTTTCATCAATAACCTAGTGGCATCAAGTGCACCCTCAGCAAGCTTGCAGAGGACACCAAGTTGAGTGGTGCAGTTGACACACCGGAGGGACAGGATAGCATTTAGAGGGACCCAGACAAGTTTGAGAAGTGGACTTGTGTGAACCTCAAAGTTCAACAAGGGCAAGTGTAAGGTTCTGTGCCTGGGTCAGGGCAGTCCTTGGGATCAGTACAGGTCAGGGGACAAAGGGATTTAGAGGAGCCCTTTGAAGGAGGACTTGGGGATACTGGTGGATGGGAAGCTGGACAGGAACCAGCAACCAGTGCTTACAGTCCAGAAAGACAACTGCATCCTGGCTTGCATCAAAAGAAGTGTAGCCAGCAGGTCAAGGGAAGTGATCCTGCCCCATGAGTCCATTCTGGTGACACTCCACCTTGAGTACTGTGTGCAGCTCTGGAGCCCTCAGCACATGTTTTCATGGATCTGTTGGAGGGGTCCAGAAAAGGGCCACAAAAATGATCAGAGAGCGAGGGCACCTCTCTTATGAAGATAGAGTGAAAGGATTGAGAGTGTGCAGCCTGGAGAGGGCTCCAGGGAGAACTTATCGTGGCCTTTCAATACTTAAAGAAGGTCTGTAAGAAAGATGGAGGCAGTCTTTTTTAGCAGGGCCTTTTGTGACAGGACAAGTGGGAATGGTTTTAAACTAAAAGAAGGTAGTTTTTTAAAGTGGATATAAGGAACACTTTTTTACAGTGAGGGTGGAGAAACACTGGTCCGGGTTGCCCAGAGAGGTGGTAGATGTCCCAGCCCCGGAAACATTCAAGGTCAGGTTGGACAGGGCTTTGAGCAACCCCATCCAGTTAAAGATGTCCCTGTTTACTGCAGAGGGAGTGTGTGGGATGAACTAGACCTTTAAAGGTCCTCTTCCAACTCAAACCATTCTATGATAGTAGTGTCTGGATTTCCCCCCCCCCCAAACTTACTGTGACAGCAAATTCTAAAAGCTGTAATACCAAGGGAGCTTGAGAAAGGAATGACTAAAGCATGAGAATCCAGATGACACTTCTGAGGTTCCTATTTAAATGATTCACAAGAATTCATAGCACTTGAAAAAGGCTCGTGGGCAAAAAAACCCAAAAAAACAAACCAATTTCCATGTTAATTGCTGCAAGAGAAAAGAAACTTTAAGTGGGATGACTGAGCTGACAAGTACTCACATCATCTGAGAAATGGGTTCTCACTGGAAAAGCACTGAGGTGACATCTGCTGATGGCTTAGGTGCTGCACAGAAAGGAAGTGAAGGTGGCACCATCTTAAGTTTGGAGCTATGCAAGGAGTGTCCCTTTGTTAGCCCTCCTAGGCATCACTGCAGAAAAAGCAAGCTGGCTTAACAGTCCTGCCTCACTGAGTAGCAGTTACAAAGAGGTCCCTTCTTTGACACCTATTTTGAAGGACTTCACAGAATCACAGACATTAGAGGTTGGAAGGCATCTACAGAGATCATCCAGTCCCAGTCCCCTGCCAAAAGCAGGATCACCCAGGGTAGTCTGCACAGGAATGCATCCAGGTGGGTTTTGAAAGCCTCCAGAGAAGGAGACTCCACAACCTCTCTGGGCAGCCTGTTCCAGGACTCTGTCACCCTCACTGTAAAGAAGTTTCTCCTCATGTGGAGGTGAAATCTTCTCTGTTCCGCTTTGTATCCAGTGCTCCTTGCCTTGTTGCTGCAGACCACTGAAAAGAGCTTGGCCCCCTCCACTTGACACCTACTGCTCTGATATTTATGAATATTGATCAGATCTCCTCTCAGACTTCTCCACACCACCCAGCCCCAGGGCTCTCAGTCTCTCTCTGCAGGGGAGATGCTCAAGTCCCCCAGTCATCCTCATAGCTCTCCACTGGACTCTCTCCAGCAGGTCCCTGCCTCTCTTGAATTGGGGAGCCCCAAACTGGACACAGTATTTCAGGTGTGGTCTCACCAGGCTAGAGCAGATGGGGAGAAGAACCTCCCTAGACCTGCTCTCCCACATGTGAGTGCCTCAGCTGTATGCAGCTCAACTGGGTACAGCTGCAACACTATGCAGGAACGTTTTGACATTTGTCAGTCAGTTTAGTAGTGTTTTTCAGTCTTCCTTACAAGAAATACTAACAGAAGGGCTTAAAAGTATTTAAGAAAATATATCCAAAAAGTATTCTTGTTTTTTAATTTAAGGAAGAAAATACAAGTTATAAAGCAACACAGTTAAAAAATCCACACAAGGCAATATCAGCTGTGAGTAAAAAAACACATTATCCTCTGAAAGGTCAGAGGTTTCCAAAGCTGCAAGAAAATTAAACTGACAAGTAAACTTAGTACAGGAAGGTGACAAAGGGGAAAGACCTGGGTGCATTTACATCTCACAGGCTGTTATCCAGTGGGCTGGACTGCAGAAGCAGCAGGAGCAAATGGGGTCAACAGCAGCCTCAGCAGGTTTGCTACCCAGTCAGTGCTACATGGGCCAACAGGCAGCCACTCCAGACAAGGGTTTTTAATGGTGCACCAAGCCCAGGTTTTAAAAACCCTGGACTTGATACAGTTACCATCACTACTCCTGGAAGATCAACACTAGTCTCTTAAATATTGCACAGTGGGTAAACTGAACTACCTCTGCCTGAGTTCATACCCACAGAGTAACAACTCACACTCACTAGTTAGCTCAGCCTCCCCTATTGCAGTTACGACCTTCATGTGCGGAAGCTATACTTCTTTCCCCTCCAAAATAGTCTTTCATTTCCTTAACTGTCTCACTATTTACATCTTCAGGTCAAGTCTTCCTGGTGCTGAGATGTCCCAAAGCAAGCAACACTGCAGCAGTGCATTACAGAACATACATTTCCATGATTCAGTAACTCTGGGTTCAGCCCCAGATTCTTATAACTGTAACCAGCCCGGATCCCATTTTTTTGTCCATTACCCCCATTTCTCCTTTCCTTCTACTACAGGTTTTCAAGCACCTGCCTCCCAGGAGGTGTTGGCTCCCAGCAGGGTGGTAGGGACAATTATGGAGACTCCCAATAAAAATTATCCCACTTAATGTTCAGTTAATTCCACTTGATTTCTAAATGGCCATGGACCACGAGATGTGAGGGGTTGGAAGGGACCTCTGGAGAGCACCCAGTCCAACCCCCCTGCCAGAGCAGGACCAGAGAATCTAGTGCAGATCACACAGGAACACATCCAGACAGGGTTGGAAGGGCTCCAGAGAAGGAGACTCCACAGCCTCTCTGGGCAGCCTGTGCCAGTGCTCTGGGACCCTTTCAGTAAAAACAGTTCTTCCTTATGTTGAGCTGGAACTTCTGTGCTGCAGTTTCCATCCACTGCCCCTTGTCCTATGCCAGGGCACAAGTGAGCAGAGGCTGTCCCTGTCTCTTTCTTCCTGACCCCTAGCTCTCAGCTCTTTATAGACATTGCTCAGATCCCCTTTTAGTCTTCTCCTTTGCAGACTAAATAGCCCCAGGGCTCTCAGCCTCTCCTCATCAGGGAGTGCTACAGTCCCTGCAGCATCCTTGTAGCCCTCTCTTGGACTCTCTCTGGCAGATCCCTATCCCTCTGGAACTGGGAAGCCCAGAACTGGATGCAATATTCCAAGTAAGGTCTCACCAGGGCAGGGGAGAGGGGAAGGAGAAGTTCCCTGGATCTGCTGGGACACACTCTTCCTAATGCACATCAGGATCCCATTGGCCTTCTTGGCCACAAGGGCACATTGCCATTGCATGCAGAACTTGGTGTCCACCAGGACTTCCAGGTCCATGGAAATGCATCTGGCAATGAGCAAAACAAAAAAACCCTCCAGACACATGTATCAATCAGCCAGAAACAACCCCAGTCTAGCTGAAGTTCTAGGCACACACCTTTACCAAAGTATTTACAATAGAAGTATGTAAAACGTGTACTCAAATGGCAGTGCACATTCTGCCATGTTACCTAAACCTGTTTTATGGCCCTGACCATGACTTTCACCCAGTGCAACAGAACCAGTACAGTTGGAGGGGGTTTTGAAGGCACGAGTGGATGAGCCAGAATTTTTCTGCCACCCATCAGTGAGGCTGCAATCTAACACAAGAAACAGAAGCACTGCCTACTCTCTCACAGGGGCGGCCAATAGCTCTTGCTTCTCTCTGTAGAGATGGGAAGCAATGACAGCAGTCTGTTGGGTAATTCTCCCCTCCAGCAGTCAGGAAGATCCCCACCAGTAAGCCATTTATAATGCAAGCCCAGGGAAGGTGTTGTAAAAGCAGTTTCAGTACTGCGCATGTCTTTCAAATGGTGCAGGTCTCATATAGAGCCTAACAGCCCTCCCATGACTGGCCAATATCCATCATCTCAGCTGGATACTCCCAGTCTGAGCTCCGCTGAACATCCTGGAGAAACAGCCACTGCTGGAGGCTCTTTAGACTGTTCATGATCTCTGGAGAGAGTTCAGGATTTTCCCCATTCTCTTCCTCCTCTTCTTCCTCTTCCTCCTCCTCCACGAGGTCATCAGGAGGCAGAGGGGAACATCTAGAGATGTAGCCTTGGTCTGACTGCACTGACTGTCTTTGGTCTTTCTGTTGGTCATCAATGACCAACTGCTGTTGCTTGTCATTCTCCTGTTGGCAAAGAGATGGTTCCAAAGGAATAACACTCTGCTGATAAAGAGAGTGCATGAGTCCGTTCAGCTGCTGCCTCAGTTCCCCTGAAAGGCTTGCAGGACTCTGATCATCTATTGCTGAAAGTTCAGAGTCACTGGGGAGGATAACATTATTTCTCATTGGAAAGCTTGACTCCAGAAGAGGAACTTCTTCCACACAGTCTTCGTTACTCAGCACACAATGACTAAGTATATTTCTGTCTTCCACAGAGGAGATTGGCTCCAGTATCTGAACTGAGGGAGTCTCATCCGTGGAAACGACCACAGTCTGAGCAGTCTGATCCACACACGGATTAAGTTCAGGTTGCAGTTTGCAACCTCTACTTTCACCTTCATGCATGTGGAGATTGAGCACGTAACAGCAGTCAGGGTAAGGCTCCCGCAGATGCAGCTGGTGCTTCACAATCCCACCTGGCTCGCTTTGCAGCGACTCCAACTGGCTCTCTCTGCTTGGGGACTGCAGCTCTTCATCGTTATCCAAGCAGATGGTTTCATTCTCAAACCAGTCTGGGTGCTCCATCTGCCAGTTCTTGAACTTTTCTACTGCCTCTTTCAGCTTCCTCCCACTCGGAGTATCGCTGTAACTCTCAGCTGTGATTTCACGGATCCGATGGATGCGCCCAGGTTCAAACTTCTCCAGGTCCTGAATCCGAAAATAAATATCCTCGAACTTGTCCATCAGTCGGTACATGGATGTGACATGGAACAGGTCAGGGATATCTTTCTCGCTGCTTATCCCCTCGAAATAGCACACTATGTACATCCCAAAACAGGCTGGCTTCTTGAAATCCGGCAGGATCAAATTCAAGGCTGGAGTGAACAGGTCTCCCACTGGCTTCTGCTGATCTTGCTTGAGACGCACAGGTTCCCCACCCAGCATGGCCTGCCATTTGGCCTGGGTACCTCGCGAGCATAAGATGATGATCTTTGAAGAGAGCTCTCCCATCTCCTTCTTCTGTCGCGTCAGCCAAGGCAGTGGCCCCAGCTCTGAGATCTGCTGATCCTCCAGCAGATCGAGGGCTACGGCGGTGCCGCAGACTGTCATCAGGAACTCAGCAAACCTCAGCACCACCTCCACGTACAGCAGGTGATCGGCAGAGTACACGACCCACACCTTGCGCGGCTTCAGGGGCGGCAGAGCAAGGTCGGTGTATGGTGCTGCTGAAAGACAGGAAAACATTTGTCTTGGCTGCATTCCTGGTGGTGCGGTGGTGCAAGCCAGAAGCCATCCACACAGGAGAACACTAACAAAAGGTCCTAGCAACTACCAGTTTTGAAGCTATTTTGGCAACATCTGCAAACATCATCCAATCGTTTAAAGGTTATGTGAAGGTGCAGACAGCGGAGTTGTGATTTGTAACAGTGCCTGGATGGCCCATGGAACTCACCACACCAGTGACACATCAGCTGCAGGAGGGCTGCAAACCTATCTACAGTCCCTTCTGAAGTGCTGACTGCACACATCCCAAAACGATCTCCTACTATCATAGAATCTTTAAATTCTCTAAACATCTAAATTCATCAAGTCCAACTACCGAACCAGTTCCACTGTGCCCATTAAACCTTGTCCCCAAGTACCATGTCTACATGTTTTTTTTAATGACCTTCCCACCCCCACCACTTCCCTGAGCAGGTTGTTCTAAAAATATGCATGAGGACAAATTTGGGCTTGATTCTCACAGGTGATAGAACAACAGGGAATGGCCTCAAGTTGTGACTGGGTAGATTTAGACTGGACATTAGGAAACATTTTTTCCCAGCAAGAGAGGTCAGGCACTGGAATGTGCTGCACAGGGAGGTGGAGGAGTCATCAACCCTATATGTGTTTAAAAGTTGTTTGAATATGGTGTTTGGGGATATGGTTTAAGGGTGAACCTTGTAGAGTAGGGATAACAGTTGGACTTGGTGATCCAGAGGGGCTTTTCCAACTGGAATGTTTCTGTGATTCTGTGATGCAAACACTACTGTTCATGCTGTCTAAATCCTACAGTACTGTTTCTCCCATTTCCTAAAATTGTGTGAGGGAGTTTACAAAGAGTTGCATAAATGACAAACTCTTGCCTGGGTTTCATAGAGGGGCATGAAAAGACAACCAGGGATGGGAGGTGGGAAGTCAAGCTAATAGCTTGCAGCAATCAACCCGCATGGCTTCAAAGGGGTCTGGAATGCCCTAGCTCCACAACCAGTGTAGCCATGCATGTTTTCTGGAAGCATGCTCTAGTTCTCACTGCTGGCTTTGCCCCTGTACCACATGCAACCCTTTACATCCTCTGGAAATTTGCTTGGCTTAGTCACTCTACATGACAGAGATGGTTTGGCTCAGGTTCTCAGGAGAGTGAGGTTATTGTCAATGTGAATTTCTCTGACAGACTCACAGAACACTATGGCTTCAGTGATTAGCAAAGGTTGTCCTATCAGTACAGCCTTAGCTGGGTCAAAAGCCTCACCACCTTGCCAAGCAGTTATCTTCCATCTGGCAAATACTGCATTCCAAATTCCATCTACAAAGTCTCTTTTATCTAAATAGGAAGATCCTAAGGCTACTTTTTAATTTTTAGGAGCACCTACAGAGTGTGTGCTGGCCCCTTCTAGGTCTGCTGAATGCATTACACATGCCTGATAAAACACAGGCAAGACCTCTTACCAGTTTGCAAATCACTGTGGATGCATTTTCCTCGCCGGTGTGCTGGAAGAGAAAGTCACTGTCAGCTCTGAAAACATGAAGGAAGATTAAATCCTTATAATGACAACACCTTCTGAAGACTAGGTTCAAAAATAACCCCCAATCTTCAACTGTGCAGGGATGGAAGCATATGCAGGGAGAAGCCTAATAAAACCATTCAATCTACTGAATGAATTACTCCTCTACAGACAACTTCGCTATGGACATTGCTACCCCTTTCCTTTTGAGAGAAAGAATGTACCCAGATCAAATTTTCTCAATCTTCCTCAGATTTGGCTAGCCTCAAGATGTACAGAACCCCCAAACTGTTCTGCTGCCTGCCTTTAGGGAGAGGAGACATTTTAAAATACAGTTTTTCTTTAAGAGGTTTCCCTGAAGAGGCAACTATCACATCTTACAGCTAAGTTTGATGTTAAGAAATTTTCCCAAATCTTTCCCATTACTCCTTTCAGATGAAAACCCAGAGAGCTGCACATCTTGTCCCCCCTGTAACAACTGTCTCATGGTTGCAGCACAAAGGGCTAGGAATTAGACCTCATGTACTCAATTTTCCAGCCTGATCAATGTCAACCTTCGTGCCTTGTTTTTCTTCCATCTTACACGAAAAACATGATTTAAGCTCAAACTAGTAGGAAAATGAATTTTTGCAGAGACTTTGGAGGACAGTGGAAAGACAAACAGGAAGCTTCTGTTCTGCAAACTTTATGTGATGCAGGATCAACATAAATGTGAAAGATATCTGTAGCAATCTGCAGGGAACATAGAGATGAACTACAAAGTTCCTGTTTCCCTTTATGAGACCTGAAGCGCTATGAATATGGCATATCAATCAACAGAACCCATAGAAGGCTTTACTGAACTAAGTATTAGGATATTACAAATCCTATGATGTAAAACAGAATATGCTTGCAAGTGGCAAGACATCAGAACAGCAAGGAAGAAACAGCTACAGGAATAAGTAGAGAAGTAGGAAAAATACAATTTTAGCATTAATCTTTTCTTCCTAGCTGGTATGAGTCTTACCTGCTCGTTTTTTGGTCATACAAATCACACCTGCTATGACTGATCCCACCAGTAACACACAGATCCCAGTGATACACCAGTAGAGCCATATAATCATATCACCTGTGGTACAAAAACAGTGCTCAGATACTGCTTTACACAAACAGAGCTCCACAGAAGAACAGAAGCTGCTCAAGCACTGGTTTGGGTTACAACACAACTAATTCTGCTTGGTGATTTTACTTCTCAGCTCAGTCTCTTCTAAGCACCTGCACTTCCTGAAGTTAGTGGCATGTTTTCACAGATAGTGTCTGCTTCTAGCAGCAGCAACACTCAGTGTCTGCTACAAGGACAGGCTGAGGGAGCTGGAGCTGTTCAGCCTGGAGAAAAGGAGGTTCCAGGGAGACCCAATAGCAGCCTGCCAGTACCTGAAGAGGCCTGAGAGACTGTTTGCAAAGGCCTGCAGGGACAGGAGGAGAGCAATGGCTTCAGACTAGAGCAGGGCAGACTTAGATTGGATGTTAGGAACAAGTTCTGCAGCAGGAGAGTAGTGGAACACTGGAACAGGTTGCCCGGGGAGGTGACTGGGGGTCCATCCCTGGAGATATTGAAGGTGAGGCTGGACAGGGCTCTGCTGACTGCAGAGGGGTTGGACTGAATGAGTTTTGGAGGTCCCTTCCACCCCAGACCATTCTGTGACTGGTGTGCAGGCCAAGGTCACTGCTAAGCCTTGTGTGCTACACTGGGGATGCAAAGTAAAAGGTTGCACCTGCAGTGAGGAGAGGACAGGAGACCCTAAACTGCCTCTGAACTGACCAGTAAGGTATCCCAAACCAAAGGCCATGTTCAGTGGAAAGCTGAGGGATCATGAGGGTCAAGCTTTCTTCTTCGATGGCTGGCATCCAAGGAGGACTCTGTCTGTTCTGCCTTCAATCCTGATCTGTGAATTGCCAAATCCAATTCCCATCTGTCATAGAGTCCAGCCTGGGCCTTCTGCCACGGCATCAGCAGTGTCATTATTATTGTCATGTAATTATCAGGGGTGTTGGATCTGCTGCTGGGTTTGTTTATATTTGTGTATATTTAGTTTTACCGTTACTAATGTAATTAAAATCCTTTTAGTTTTCTTTTCCAATCTGTAAGTTTCTCCCTTATTGTCTTTCCCTTTGGGAAGGGAAAGAGCTTAATAGAGAGGGTCTGTCACTTCTTTAGTGGCCAGCCCAGCCCTAACCCCTGACGAGGGGTCAAGAAAGGCTAACCCTGGCTCTGGCCAAACTCAGAACTTCCTCCTTACAACATACCACAGCCACTTCTCAAAAAAGAATTCCTGCTTTTAGGGCGATGCTCTACACCATAAACTTGCTCCACAAAGAACCGTATGTGCAGCACACTGAAAACATGCATCAATATCATCCCTCTGAAGAGCAATGCTTATCAAGCTTTGCCAGGCTACTCAGGTCCTGCTTGCTATGTAATCTATCTTACAAACAAACAAATCACCATTTTGGGTGAGGTTTGTTAGGGTTTGGGGTTTTTGTCTGTTTTGTGCTTTGCTTTTCTTTTTCCCCCCTTTTCCTTTGTGGGAAAACTGGCTCCTCACAGGTGCTGCTGCAGCCCCCAAAAAATATGTCAAATCATTCTGCACATGATTTCTCTTGACATTCACAGAGATGAATATATGCATGCTATTGTCTCCAAAAGCTGCTTTATATTATGCAAATTTTTTAACACTGAGCAAAGTGACAGAAAGTATTTTATATTAAGGTTCTTCTTGTCAAAACTGCTTCTCAAAGAACTTTATGCAAGTGAAGTATCTCTAAAAAAATTCCTTTTTTTTAAGGCTCACACTGCATACAAATACTTGCCTGGTTAAAATATCGTGGAATAACTCTCAACACAATTCATTCTGAACTCAAGGGTTACAAGAGGACATTTCCTGCCCATTTTCAGGAAGGATTATTTGTTAGTCTGTACCACAGGAAGAGAGCAGCAAAACAAAAAAAGTTTCAGGGTAGTGGAAGAACTTCTTACCTGATGTGTCTGTACCTGCAAAAGACAAGAGTTACATTTGAAAATCAGGTCTTATCTGTAGGACAATGGGAAGGTGATTTACGGAACAGCAGTTCTCACTTGGAGCTGGTGAGCATGGGATGAAAGCAGAATGCCTCAGACAGTCTGTGCCACAGTCCACAAAGAATGGCTGAATCTGCAGGTGAAAACAAACAAATAGGAAGACAAGAAGCTGTTCTTAAGAGCAATTTTCCCCATCTCAACATTCCCTGTATGGTAGCACAGGAAGACAGAATTAATCAAGAATTCTGATACTATACATTAAGAAGGGAATGAGCTCCTGAGGTTGCACACTTGCCACTCCCAGTCTTTAATCTCTGACTTGGCGACCCTAAACCAAGTAAAAGCCACTGTTTACAGAGGACACTATACAAACCCCACCAAATGTTCAACATCATCATCATTTCCCTGACAGAAAGACTTAAGGATTAACTAATCTCAAAACCAAACACTACGCAAAACCCCCTAATATGCCCAAATTGTTCATTGCATTGTTGATGAAGGAAGGACACGGGGACATTAGTGAGATTCTACCTGTATTTCATAGCTGCAGCAAGCTCTTATGTTCCTTTCTATTCTGATTGTGATGTTTACTTGCTGTTGTTGTCCACCCTGCAGAAATCAGATGCACATCATAAAGGAAGGAAGAAAATGGAATGATAGCAGGGAAAGTAGCAAAAGGAGTTGACATGGAGTGGTCCAAAAAAGCATTAAGGTATTTTTAATTAATTATTTATTTTTTTAACAAGAAGTCTACAGAGAGCAAAATGGATGATAGTCTGACCACCATCACTGGGCCTGTGTGACAGGCACGGTAATACAGTTAAGACAGCAGGTTTAGGCTGAACAAGGAACAGGAAGCATTTAAGGATGCACACTGTCTAAGTCCAGATGAGGATGCCCTTGCTGGCTACAGAGGGGGTTGGACTGGATGACCTTTGGAGGTCTCTTCCAACCCAGACCACTCTGTGATTCTAAGTGTGTTACCTTTCAGTTACTTAATGTAAATTGCTTCAGCTATTTCATCTGTAACCATCAACAAGTGTCCTCAGTTCATTAAAACCAGCTGTCAGCACTGCTGCTTCTGACACTAGAACACAGTCAGCCTTCTTACCTCCTGTGTACCATTGAGAGCATGACAATCTAAGCATTCTGTACAGTGCCTGGCAGGTCCATACTCCAAACTGAGCTATATTCACCTCTAACAGGGGACTCGCACCCAGCTGTACCAGCTCTGTCAGCAAGAACTGCACACATGGAGCAGAACGATTCTACAATCTGAATGCCAACTTATCTGCTCTCCCCCAAGGAAGGGCGGGGGCTGCTACCAATTATATTCAGCATGTCTCCTCCTTCAGATGCCTGAAGGAGAACACTTACATCAGAAGACACTCTAGGTGTACTTTGAGCTTCTCCACAACACAGCCCATAAAACCTACAGGACTCAAATTCCAGTCTGAGTGAAACTTTATGCCTCAGTTTTGGTTGGTTTTGTCTTATCTCCAGCTTTTTTTTGTCTTGACAAAGGCAAAGCCCAGACAACCAAACACCAAATTTTGTGTTTCTTTGTAGATGATTACAGATTTGTCCATATATTATAAAACCTCTTTTAATTCCTGGAATACAGTTCCTCTTTCCAAAGGTGATTAAAAACCCATGGAAAGAATTCCTTGAAAACTGCTGTGCCAGTGCATTGGTTACATTTCCTCCATCATGGCTCCAAGTCCCTGCTCAGCAGCCACTGAAGAGATGTTTACCTATGTTACCACAGAGGGCACCTCTCAGGAATGCCATTACCTGGGTGAAATCACGAGTGACCACCTTACACCTGGTCTCGTTCAGGAAACTGGCCACATGAATTTTGTATCGAGTTGGTTCCATCCATGGGTTAAAACTCACAAGCAGAGTTGTATCATCTAGGCTTTCACCTTGGATCCTGGGCTCCCACAAGCTGCCTGCAAGTGGTGCAGATAGTGAAAAATTTCTCAACTGTCAGAAAGATTTCAACAGAGGTCCCATGTCTACGTGACTCAAAACGTTTCATTTTTAGTTTTTACCTGTGTTTATGCAGGGGGTGGTGTTTTTCATCAGAGGGTCCTTGCAGTCTGCAAGAAAAGATCATCACAGAATCACAGAAGCTGGAAAAGACCTCTGAGATCATCAAAGCCCTGCATATAACCTAACACCACCACATCGGTTAAACCAAGCCACCAAGTGCCACATCCAATCTTTTCTTAAAGACCTCCAGGAATGGCAACTCCACCATCTCCCTGGCCAGTCCATTCCAGTGCCTAATCACCTCTCTGTGAGGAAGTGCTTCCTAATATCCAACTTAACCCTCCCCTGGCACAGCTTCAGGCCATGCCCTCTTGACCTGGCACAAGTTGCCTGGAAGCACAGCTTGATCCCCACCTTCCTACAACTTCCTATGAGGTACTTACAGAGTCATAAGATCACCTCTAAGTCTCCTCTTCTCTAGGCTCTTCACCATCAGGGACTAGTCAGAAACACTAATTCCACTGAGGAAAAACATCCATTTCCTTATCAGAAGTCAGACAGCTAACCAAGCCCTCCTTGATGAGCAAAGACCTTTGTCCCAAAGGTCTTAACAAAATTCTGCAGCACAATAGCATTGGTTTCTAGCACATAAACCAGCTCTGAAACAGATGTTATGGCTTTTCTGCTTCGTTTTGGGAGTGGTTTTGGTATGCTGGTTCCTGGTTTTGGTTTGTTGGTTTGTTTTTTTTTTTTTTTTTTTCAGAACAGAAATAATGCATAAGACTGAAAATATACAACACTTATTTGAACAGTAATATTTGACAACTTTTGCTAATGTATGGAGACAGTCATAGTGGAATTACAACTTTATATTGATCTCTGGACCTTGAGAGGCCCACAGCAACGGATTCCCCCTTGAAGTATTCTGTCTGCCCCAGCAATGTGCTCTGGTGGCCAAGAAGGCCAATGCCATCCTGGGGTGTGTTAGAAGGGCTGTGGGTAGTAGGTTGAGAGAGGTTCTCCTGCCCCTCTACTTNAGATACTCAAGAGCTGCCTGGACGTGTTCCTGTGTGATCTGCTGTAGGTGATCCTGCTCTGGCAGGGGGGTTGGACTGGATGAGCTTTCAGGATTCTTTCCAGCCCCTGATCTTCTGTGGAAGGTTAGGAGGCTGGAATCTTGGAAGAGAGAACACTCTTCCACGTTTGTAATTCTCTTTATTTCATTTAGCAAGATGGCCCTGATCTCTGGTAGCTTTCTGTAATGTCAAATCCATAGCATTTAGCAATGTGAGATTCACAAGTCTCGGTCTGAATTATTTATTTTCTCCAGGGTTTGAGTAAAGAAAAAGAAAACTTCCCTGATTAAATAGCTGAACTAAAACATTACATATCTTAAATTTCCAAATTTCAAGGTTAGAAAATTTACAGTGCCACTGTAATTCACGTGAGTTGTAACCAACAAAGCTCCCTGAAACTCCTGAGTTTCATGCAGTGCATTACATTTCTGAACAACAGTGTAAAAGCCAGGAAGTTTTCAAGAGTCACAAGGTACAAGAAAGAGGACTGAAAACGGAATCACAGAAAACATCTGCTTAGAAGAGACCTGTTCATTCAGTCCAACATTCAAAGCTGCACTGCAGGACCAACACTAAGCCATGTTCCTAAGCCCCAGCTCCACACACTGCTTGAACGCCTCCAGGGATGGGGACTCCAGCACTGCCCTGGGCAGAACATTCCAAGGTCTGAGAACCCTCTCTGGGAAAAAATATTTTCTAGCACTCAGCCTGAACCTCCCCTGATGCAGCTTGGAACCATTTCCTCTGCTCCTGTCCCTTACCATCAAGGAGCAGAGGCTGCCCTCTTCTCACTCAAACCTCCCTTCTGGGAGCTGCAGAGAGCAATGAGGTCTGCCCTCAGCCCCCTCTTCTCCAGCCTGAACAGTCCAAGTGTCTCCTCTCCTTTTCCAGCACAGTGATTGGCACACTTTGCCATCTCATAACTAAAAAGTCACGCTGACAACTGTAAGCTAGCAAAGAAAATTCTGAATCAGTTTTGAAGCTGTGTATTGGGCACCAAATATTTCTAAACTATTCAGTGCAGCCAGAGGGCACTGCAGATGTTCAGCATCTTCAGGGAGAACAACAAAAATTCTTTTTAGTTACAGGAAAAAATTCACATACATAAGCATGGGTCAGGCACTCAGTTTCAAGTTTTTTGCCTAATTATACCTGCTTGTGTTTTTCAAATCAAAGTTCATATGCACAAGATCCAATACTGGAAGTCAAACTTTACTCAATCTAATTTGGAAATACTGTCCTGTACTTCCATCTTTCAAAGCTGCTCTTCTGCTTGTGGAAGATTCCAAAAGCGGTACTAATAGTCTGCAGGTAGCCTGAAGATTACTCTGCAGTCCCATTTAGGTAGACGAAAAATCTTTGTGTCTGCTTGGTGAATGAACATTTCATCAGCAAAATACAGGATATATATAACTTGGACACAGGGGTACTGCAGGTAAGGCTAGCACTGGGGACTTTCTAAACAATTTTCAGGAAGGAAGGACAACAGGTCACAGGATGTTAGGGGTTGGAAGGGACCTCTGGAGAGCTCCCAGTCCAACCCCCCTGCCAGAGCAGGACCAGAGAATCTAGTGCAGGTCGCACTGGAACACATCCAGACAGGGTTGGAAAGGCTCCAGAGAAGGAGACTAGACAACCTCTTTGGGCAGCCTGTGCCAGTGCTCTGGGACCCTTCCAGTAAAAAAGTTTTTCCTTATGTTGAGTTGGAACTTCTGTGCTGCAGTTTCCATCCACTGCCCCTTGTCCTATGCCAGGGCACAAGTGAGCAGAGGCTGTCCCTGTTTCTTCCTTCCTGACCCCCAGCCCTCAGCTGTTTATAGACATTGCTCTGATCCCCTTTCAGTCTTCTCCTTTGCAGACTGAACAGCCCCAGGGCTCTCAGCCTTTCCTCTTAAGGCAGGTTTTGATAATAGTGCCACCCTATTGCCAAACTCGCTCACAAGTTCAGGGATTGGGTTTGGTAAAAATCCTCCAACCCGCACGAGCACAAAGCAGTATGGTCCTACGCTCGAGGCCGTAAGTGAACTACGGCATCTCTTACCAGGCATTGTGAAGGACTTGGACTTGCAGTTGTAGTCTCCATCTATACTCAGTTTGGGCAAGTGGTAGACAGTCACTTGGTATGTCTGGCCAGGTTCCACTTCAAAACGGTCAAAAGTAAAACTCCACTGCAAACAAAATGCATTTATGAGGACTTAAACCAAGCATTAACAGTTGATGAGGCCCTGTTCCACTATGTTTCCTCACCCCATATGACCCTTCTTCTGAAGCATAACTACAACAAACAAACAAAAAGGAACTGAGATGTATTAAATGCTTCAGTCTCTTAGTATGTCCCAAATTCTTCTGTCTGAAATGGGACAAGTACAGTTATTTCTTGGTGTCCCAGGTTGGGAACTATAGGGTTAAGAAAGTCCTCTTGGGACTTGAAGATTGTTATTCCATCCCACAATTCTGCTATCTCTTCATAAGCTCACGGCAAGGCCAGTTCGTTCTCTTTTCCTCCCCCTCCAGCCTTTCTGCCAGGCAGGAGCTACATTATCGGACAAACATGTAAGGATAGGACTGGTTGTGGCCTGTGGAGACTGGGGGGAGGACTGGAGCACTGGGGATGATAGATTTAGTTTTGGGATGGGGGAAAATTCAAGGGGGCTCGCTTATGTATTCTGTATCTGCTTTGTAATTTCTATCTGCAAATTCTCTCCAAATACAATTCTGTGTTTTTTCTCCAATTAGTTTGAGAGCTTTACTCTGTCTGTTTCTTTAAACCCATGACACTTGGGAGTTCTGACCAACCGTGTGGAGTTTCCACTATATCCCATTCTGAACCTGAAATATAGTTGGCTAAAAAACGCAGTTTTGAAATTGAAATTTTACTGTAGTAGGAATCTTGCAGTGCTGTGCAAGCATTAAACACTTTGAATTGCACTTATACAGTTCTGTAACTGGTCATTCCACACATTTTCTTTAATCTCTGCTGTTTTCCAGATCAGCAATGCTGTGCAGATGCTGGGAGAAGCACTGGCTCCAGATGTAAGCTAACTATGGCCAAATTCTGCGTGGTAAGCCATGAACTCCAGATTCCTGCTGTTCACGAAGGAAGCTGTGGATGGCTCAGTGCTTTCCTACCAAGTTTCCAAGTCTGAGTGTAAACTGAAGGAGCATACCCAAGGCTGGTGCTTTTCTCCACAGCAAGGAAGAAGTGGAAGTAAAAGGAAGGATTGAGGCCTTCAATGTCACAGTTGCCAAGCAGAATGCAAAGACTCCTACAATAATGTGCTTGAAGCAGCATTCAGAACAATTACCTATTAGAGGCATGGAAAGCTACAATTCTTAAAACCTGAAGGATGGGAAGAGTGAAACAGAAGCCAAAATAAGCAGCTTGTACAGTTACTCACAAACTGGAAACGGTAGCATGTGTCAAGCCAAATATCTTAATAGATTTATCTTAACCAGGTTGTACTTTTTAATTGATAACCTTTAATCGATAATGATCATGAAAGCAGAAACAAACCCATGGGCTACAGAAAGTAGCTCAGAGCCCTTTGCACTCACCCGGCCTCCATCTGGACGAACCTGAAGTGTCAAGTTGTTCTGAAAGGCGAACTGGGCACAGACCTGCTGATTGTTGTTCACCTGCATCACAGCCAGCTCTGCTCCTTCCAGATACCGGATGCTAGCTGCAGACACAGAGAAGATTGAGAGCATCCTCGCTAACTCTGCAGACAACACCAAGTTAGGTGGCAGTGTTTATGGTTGGAGGTCAAGGAGGTTCTGCAGAGGGACTTGGACAGTCTGAAGCCAGTCATACAGGCTTCAACGAGTACTGAGTCCTGCGCTTGGGTCATGACAACCCCGTGCAGCACCACAGACTTGAGGCTGAGTGGCTGGAAGGCTGCTCGGCAGAAAGGGACCTGGGGGTGCTGGTTGACAGCTGACTGAATGTGAGCCAGCAGTGTGCCCAGGTGGCCAAGAAGGCAAATGCAGCCTGGCCTAGATCAGGAATAGTATGGCCACCAGGACTAGACAGGCGATTGTCCTGCTGTACTCAGCACTGGGTAGGCCACACTTTGAGTTCTGTGCTCAGTTTTGAGCACCGCAGTGTAAAAGAGACATTGAGGTGCTGGAGCCTGCAATGAAGTTGCTGAAGGGTTCTGAGAATACGTCTTGTGAGGAGCAGCTGAGGAAGTTGGGATTGTTTAGTCTGAAGAAAAGGAGACTGAGGGGAGACCATACCAGTCTCTACCACAATCTGAAAGGAGATTGTAGAGAGGTGGGTGCTGGTCTCTTCTTACAAGTCACAACTGACAGGACAAGATGAAATGGAATCAAGTTGCGCTAGAGGAGGTTTAGGTTAGGACATTAGGAAAAAACTTCTATTTTGAAAAGGTAATCAAAGACTGGAACAGGCTGCCCAGGGAAGTGGTTGAATCACCTTCCCTGGATGTTTCTAAAAGCCATCTAGATATGGTGCTCAAGGATATGGTGTCACAGTGGCCCTGGCAGACTCAGCTAATGGTCGGACTTGATGACTTTGAAGCTCTTTTCCAACCATAGTGGTTCTGTGATTTACCGAGACACAGGTGCCTATAGGACACCTAAGTTACAAGGACTAGATGACCTGAAATGAGAGGAACTTGCCCTGGTTTAACAGTGCACAGTTTATTTGTGCTCTCTCAAGTTGGTTCTCATTTGTTCAGTTTGTAGATATAATCCCCCCGTGCAAGACTTCTGCAGCCATTATTACACCTTGAAAAGGCAATACTCACATTTGACTCCTCACTACTGTTGTAAAGGTGTGGGCCAGTCTATTGCATTTGCGTCTGCTTTTCTCATTTTAATGTCATTATCCCACACTAGTGGACACACTTTAAGTCTAAATAGCCAGCACACCCAAAGCCCTGATTTGGTCAAGAAAAATCAGAACATCTCCTCAAAGCAAATGAAAAGCAGCTGCCAAACCCCCAGATTTCAAAGGCCTGCTTTCGTGACTAGATCAGTGGAAAACTTCAAGTCATAATTCTCTTCCCTATCCTTACTAGATTAGACCTAATTCCTCTGTTCCACGCTAACACCGAACAACTACCACCTACCATCAGTGGCCACCTTCCACTCTATCCGAAGTACAGGCAGCAGTTTTCCATCCATCTGATGGAAAACATCAGAAGAAACATGAAGACTGCTTGGAGCAGAAGGAGTGAGATCAGGCTTCCAGTTTGCCTCCATACAGGTACCTATGCAGCAAATGAAAACTATTATTGGGGGTCAGGGGGAGACAAGGAAGCTCTGCCTAATTGCAATTATGGTCTGCTCTTTGGACCAGGGTTGCTCAATTATGGTCTGCTCTTTGGGTCAGGGTTACTCAGAGGGCAACACTGGGTGCTAGACTGCTGCCCAGTTCAGAAAGGCAGCTTTCAGCAGGCAAGAACTTTACAAAAACCTTTCTTGAAATATTCTGAACTCACTCATTTTAGTAATTTGCAAGTTGTCTTTTCCTTTCAATCCATTAGTAATTATCACCATCTATGCAGTCAGGCTAAACAGGGCATTCAAAGTGAGGCTAGACAGGGCTCTGGGCAGCCTGATCTGGCTGAGGATGCCCGGGCTGACTGCAGAGGAGGTTGGACTGGATGACCTTTGGAGGTCCCTTCCAAGCCAGACCATTCTGCGGTACATTCTGTGATAAGTAATGTTACTGAGTATCTCCTGCACCAAGTCCATTCCTTGCTGTTGAGGCAGACCTGTTAGAAGACTCATACTGATTTCCAGCCTTCCAGTGATAAAGAAGCCT
Organism: Semnornis frantzii; assembly: GCA_013399775.1. Lineage (NCBI taxonomy): Eukaryota > Metazoa > Chordata > Aves > Piciformes > Ramphastidae > Semnornis > Semnornis frantzii. The sequence goes on along the minus strand of VWYK01014385.1, from coordinate 7,008 downwards.
TTCGGGTACTGAGGGTAGTTGTTCCAATAGTTAATTACTGTTTAAAACCTGCCTTATTTCTAATTTGAATGGACATCTGAATCTAGCTTTCAACTGCTGCCTGTTATACGTTTCCTAAATGAATGAGCTCTTTGGACAGAAAGATAAATGATGCTAGTCAATAGTGCCAGGGAAAACTGGTTATGCAATCTCATCAGAAAATGAAATCAGGTATGAGAGGCATTAAAGAGACATGATCTGCTTAGACTTTTACCAGACATTTGACTTAACAGAGCATACTAAAAATAGCATGGTCAGTCACCCCAAAATACACTTTCAGCCTTTTTTTGGGTTTTTTTTCTTTTTCTGGGTGAATAATGGGAACAGTGGAAACCAGACACTAACCCTTCTTGTAACAGTATGATTTTAGGAAGCAATTAGACAATCCTCAAATGCTCATTCTACCAAAAAATACCTACAGAAAACTCAGTGAGATTAAAGTCCTTTTGGAAAAGAGTGCACTAAGCACTAAAAAACCCTTAACAAACAATCTCCCCACCCCAGTCCAACCAACCAAAGAAAACTTTCTCCTAGAGCAGAAAAAGGTAACAAGCACCACAATGCAGAATTTAAACCAACTGTTCAAACAAGGCAGCCTGTGAATGGAGGAGCTGCACTGTGCCATAGCTATCCTGTCAAGTGGTATTCCAGTGGCCTTCTGCCAGTGGGAAATGTGATCCAAAGCAATCCCACTCAATCCTCTTTCCTGCCAAAAAAAAAAGCTTTAAAATTGTTGTTTTCAGCAGTCACCTTCCTGACCTGGCATGCCAAGCATGGCTACAAGGGCTGGGCACTGAGGCAGAAATGAGAGCAAGGACTGCAAAGCAAGGTCATGGAGTACGGCAGTGCTGCCCAGGCACACACTCAACATTCTCCTTTTTCCAACTACATTACCCACAATTACGCTGAAGTGTTCTAAGTGCTTGACCTCCTGTACTTAATGTGCCCAATACATTTGTTCAGTGGGACTTCCAGTAACTCCAGTTCCCTTTTCCTAATCATAAAAACATTTGGGTTAAAAAAATACATGCACACAAAAAAACCCAAAACCCAACCCTTTAAGACTGACTTAATTCACTGAACTTCATGGTGAGTAATTCACATTAATTGCTTTCACTTGTAGACCTTTATGTCCGTTTTAAAATTCTAGTTTATACATTAATTTTTCATCAAGGACTACTAGAGATAAAACAGCTTGTAATGAACATTTACTTGGGCAAACTTGGCCTAAAATTCCCATTTCTTGAAAAAAATTACCATTCCAGTTTTACTTAGAAACTAAACAGGCTGGGTTGTGTTCCACTCCACTGCCCAACCCAAAACTGTTGTGAAAGAGCCTTAATTTCCCACTCCTCTGTTAGCTGGCTCTGCTTATGGAGCAACCCCAAAACTCCCAAAGCAAGGCATGATAGCAGTGCTTTGCTTTATACCTCTGCTTATGGAGCAACCCCAAAACTCCCAAAGCAAGGCATGATAGCAGTGCTTTGCTTTATACCTCTGCTTATGGAGCAACCCCAAAACTCCCAAAGCAAGGCATGATAGCAGTGCTTTACATCTCTCCAATTCTAGGAAGGACAACCTGGTGTATGAACGCAGTTAAAAATACCCCCAAATCAGCATTATCTGATGAGAGAACTGCAATGAAGGAAAAAAAATACTTACTATTTTTTACGAGGCAGTTTAAATCCTGTGGGGGGGAAAGAAAGAAGACTATTACTCTCAGAACACAAACTAGATTGACAGTAATTTGCTTCTTGGTGGCGGGAGAGAGTCAGCAGGAAAACAGTTCAGTGAATAGCGATGCACGACGTTAGGGTTCTTTACCACGAAAGCAGTGGAACACTGGAATGGGCTGCCCAGGGAGGAGGTTGGGGCCCCATCCCTGGAGGCTCAACAGAGCTCTGGGCAACCTGATCTGGTTGAGTACATGCCTGCTGACTGCAGGAGTGGTTGGACTAGATGAGTTTTGGAGGTTACTGCCAACCCAGAACATTCTATGACTCAATGATAATACACACTGGAAGGATTCACCATCAGGAAACATTATGCCAAACTGTTAATCAGAAAACCAAGGGACACAGGGCATAAACCTGTCCACACCTGAGCTGCACATCTGGCAGCAGCAGTTCCAATCATGGAAAGAAATTGGCCAGGCAAAAAATGAAATAGGAAAAAGCCTCCCAAAATGCAGGGCTGTGAAAACAGAAACCAGTGTGACTGAAAGACTGCTTGAAGTAGATAGGTGAGTTTTTTACACATATCTCTCAGTTATCCAGCACTGATCTGGTTGGTAGGTCTTGCAAAGTCTGAGCCAGTCTGACTGGAAGCATGAGCTGCCTGCAGCCAGGCTTGCCACCAAAGCACTGGGTTATGTGCTGCCTACTGCAAGACATCCACTTCGCCTCACATTTGGGTTCAAAATCACTATACAGTGACATTCTAAAAACTGAAATTTGATAAACAACTGGTAGCACACAATGACTGCTAATGAAGTGCAGGCCAAACCTCAGACTTCCCAAAGCAGCGTCACAGGCATAGAATCTGATGAAACTGACTTAATAGAATGATACAGCCACAGTCAGCTTGAGCTGGGTGCTGTTCGTGGAGGAAGAATCCTTCTCCACTTGTAAACCTACTGAATTCTTGTCTAAATGGTGGCAGCTTAGAGCTCTCCAACATAAGCACATCCTAAAAGAGGTTGCTGGCACAGCAGGTAAGCAGGACAGTACTGGCAGGGTAGGAAAAAACACATACATAGACAGCCCCTTGAAAATCCTGAATGGGTTTGGGGAGCACCAACATATGAGGAAAGCTGCCGTTGTTTGTCCTCATAGAAAGTCAGTTTTGAAAGGTAAGAGAGAGATCTCCATTGTCAAGTTTCAATTCTGAACCCTCATTAACCAGCTGACTGATGGCTCCTGATGAAGCTCTTGGCTTTTTAATCAATATCAGAAAGGACAGAGCCTCAGCCATGCTGGGAGCATCGCTGCCAACACTTTGCCTGGGACAATAAACCTTGTTAAAGAAGTGCAGGCTAAACCCCAGGCTTCCCAAAGCAGAGTCTCGGGCACAGAATCTCCTCCAAATGATTCAATGGAATGGTAGAGCTGCAGAGTCAGCTCAAGCTGGCTGCCTCCAGAGAGGGACCCTGCACAAAGAAATCCCTGAGTGCTTCTACCCTGACAGACCACACACCCAACCTTCATGTCCTCTTTGCGTGGTGCCCTTTGGGCCGAGGTGTTGCTGGCCTAAGAGCATCTGATGCCTTCAGACCCCTGATCAGGCTCCTTTGCTGTCTTCAGGCAGGCTGTCAGCCTACAGCTGCCACTGATGCTATACCCTCCTTACCTTCTCTTCAGTGCTGTCACTGAAGGCTCTGCCTTGCCTGCATGGGCAAGAGCTGGGCACAAGCACAGCCCATCCAGCTGAAAGTTTACAGCTTGTGGCCTAAGGCTGCACTGAAGCTACTCGTGCCAAGTAAAGCTGGGCAAACACACCAAGGCTAAATCCCACGGTGCTGTAAATAGGATCCTAAATAGGATGTTTGCACCTCCCATTTTGAGCTGTCTTGACACACAGCTCAGAAGGTATCACTCTGCTCCCTGATGGCAGGAAGGTACCTCTTGGAAATACCTTGGCACTGTAAATCCTTAAGGCAGCAGCTTCAAACTCCAAATCTCTGTCCAATCCTTTTGTGATACTTCCTTGCAGTGATGTATGAGGAGTGGTTGAGGGAACTGGGATTGTTTGGTCTGGGGACAGGAGAGCTCAGAGGAGACCTCACTGCTCTCTGGAGCTACCCAAGAGGAGGTTGTGTGAGTGGGGTGGGGGTCAGTCTCTTCTCCCTAGTATCGGGTGGTGGAGCGAGTGGAAATGGCCTGAAATTGTGCCAGGGGATGTTTAGGTTCATCATGAGAAAAGTGTCTTTCCTGGAAGAGCGGTCAGGCATTGGAACAGGCTGCCCAGGGAGGTGGCAGTCACCATCCTTGGATGTGTTCAAGAAATCTTTTTGTGATACTTGCAGTGGTTGAGAGAACTGGGGTTGTTTGGTCTGGGGACAGGGAAGCTGAGGGCAGACCTCACTTCTCTCTAGAGCTACCCAGGAGGAGGTTGTTGTAAATAAAGCTAAGCAAACACCCTACTAAATGCCAGAATCTTGTAATTCTCATTGATTAGCAGAATGGTCTTGATTGGAAAGACCTTCAGAGGTCATCTAGCCCAAACCCCTCTGCAGTAGGCAAGGGCATCCTCAACTAGACTGGGTTCATTCTGTTTAAAACTTAAGCTAAATAACTACTATCCCTGAACAAACTGGAGGAAAGCAGATGCCATTTACACACTGTGCTGGTTCAATATTCATACTAACCATAAAACAAAGAAGGGGAAAATCAACACTACCTCATTTAACCCATGTCTTATCTGCTAATAAACAGAAACCCCAGCACTGCAAGGAAAGCAGATGTTGCTGCTCTTCAGGCAAATAAAGGCCTAGTATTTATAAGGACTTTATAGCGATGCAGTTTATAATAACTGCTGATAACTGCAATAGAACAAGATTATTGAATATTAAGTGACAGGCTTTAACAGGAGCCATTAAATGACAGACAAAATAACATGGTTTGCAGCCAGCTATCTTTCTTGACTGTTCTGCGTTCACTCCAGCCAGCAGCTCAGCTCCCTGTAGCTGCTCGCCCCCTCCCTCAGTGGAATAGGGAGAGAATTAGAAGGGCAAAAGCAAGAAGACCTGTGGATTGAGATAAAGACAGTTTAACAGGGTGTGCTGGTTTGAGCTAATTGGAATATTTTAATAGAGAAAATTATACTACAGGCTGTGAAAGGAAACAATGGTGATGTCTGCTTCACTCACAGGCTTGCTGAGATGTTTAGAAAAAGTACTCAGAACAAAAAGATAAGAGAGTGTCTCGAGCTGGCAGTCTCTGTCACGGGACACAGCATCTGGGGATGTCTTGCAGCTTATGGCTTCTCCTCTGCCAATTAATTTCACTAACCACTTTTCTTCTAACAACCCCACCCCCCCCAGTTGATCCTCAAAAATACACCTTGCACGTAAGGCAAACCTTGGGGTAAGGTATAGGGGTGGGGAGAAGGTGGAAGGGTGGTTGGGAGCCCCTCCTGGGGTCTCTGATTTCTGGGAGGGGTGTTGTGTGTCTGTATTACCTTTAACTTGTAAATTTCTATAAATATTCCTGTATATAGCGTATACATCTGCTTGTATATTGTGCTAAGCTGTAAATATAGTTTCATCTCTTAACTTCCAGCTGGTTGAGTTCTAGTCTGGGACATTTTACAA